>JADBJO010001919.1:286479-291479 GCA_016801955.1 Conus betulinus | reverse complement strand
CACCATTTCTCAGTCAGTTAACTTCCTGGACATCACTATCTCCCTCAAAGATGGACTGCTTCAAACCTCAGTCTTCTACAAACCTACTGATGCGCACTCATACCTGGACTACACATCTTCTTCCCACCACCAGTCCACTAAAAACAGCATTCCATATTCTGAATTCCTTCGCCTACGCAGACTCTGCTCTAGCGAAGAAGATTTCACTATACAAGCAACCAAAATGTCTGATTTTTTCACCAACCGTGGCTACCCTAGTGCCGTCATCAATGATGCTCTCAGTCGCACTGCAGCTAAATCCAGAACATCTACTCTGGAAACTAAATCTCCCAAAGAGACAGACAGACCCACTGCCTGCCTTCTCTTCCCATCCTCACAATCTGCCCATCTGCAGGATCCTGAAGTCTAACTGGCACATAGTAGAAAATCATAAACCTGCCTTTGAGACCAAACCAATGATCACTTTCAAACGTGACAAAAACCTCAACGACCTACTGGTGCGCTCTAAGCTGAACAAAATATCCACAACTAAGCCACCAGGTACTTTCCCCTGCTCAAAACCCAACTGCAAAATCTGCTCTCTCACCAAACCAGACACCATCTTACATGGCCCCACGGGCTCTTTCACTATTAAACGCACTTTCTCCTGCCAGAGCCACAACATTGTGTATGCCATCCACTGTCAGCTGTGTGGTAAGATCTATGTAGGTGAGACATCTCGCACACTTGAGACGCGCATCTCTGAACACCTGGCCGACATCCGCCACCACCGGCCCAAACCAGTCGCCCTACACTTCAACCATGCCCAACACAACATCAACCATGTCAAAGTCTTGGCACTTTGGCAATCGAAGAGTGACAACTTGGAACGCCTTATGCAGGAATCTTATCTCATTGCCAAACTGGGCACTGTCCATCCTCATGGCATCAACGTCCAAAAAGTAGTATGTACCATTCTACCTCTGCAGCTCCAGTCTAAAATATCCTCCACCTACACACACCCACACTACCCTACCTCCCCCACTGTTTACCTCAGACATAGGTTGCAGCTATCATCTTTTCCCTTTTCCTACACTCTCCGAGTCTCACCATTTGCTACGTCAATCGACTTACTCCCCACTCCCCCCTCCCCCTGCCCTAGTAATGATGTGTGTAGGGGTGTTGGTAGGTATGGCGGTTGCTGGGGGTGGAGGCGGGGGTAACCAATGAACAAGGCTGACATTACTAATGAACACACACACACACACACACACACACACACACACACACACACACACACACACACACACACACACACACACACACACACACACACATAATAAATAGAATGCTAGCTCCTTTATCGCTGGTCGTTCCCTCTCCTTTCCTGGCGCCTTTATTTCCGCTAGTGTTACTGCACTTACCACCGCTTTAAGGTGTTGATGGTAAGAAGGTATATTACTTAAAACCTTTATTACTTTATCACTATCATCTTATCATTACCTTTACTGTTCTCTTCATCAACATCATTACATCACTACATTTAATTTACAACAACACTGATGTCATTGTTATTACCGTCAGTCATTTTCACCTTTATGCTTCTAAGCATTATGTCCTATTATCACTAATCCCATTGCCGGCCATAATTGTAGAATTAAAATAATGATAATACTTAGAAACAATAACTTATTTTTAGAGAGAGAGAGAGAGAGAGAGGGGGGGGGGGGAGAGAGAGAGAGAGAGAGAGAGAGAGAGAGTATAGGTGTGAATATGTTGCCCCCCCCCCCCCCCCCCCCCCCCCCAGTCAGTATATAAACCCATCCCCTTCTTCCCTCCACCCTCTTACCATCAACACCTTAAGTTACATGTACCAACCCATCACTTCAGTCTCAGCCCACAATATCTTCCCACTACACACACATACTACCATATATCCCACTATTTACCTTATACATAACTTATAGCTATCTTCTTTCCCTTCTCACCACACCCTCTCTATTTCTCACATCAGTCTATTGTTTATTCAGATACTTGTCCACTCCATTTCCCTCACTTCATTTGGTTTTCTTTTTTTTATTTTCATTCACTATTTCTTCAACACGTACTCCTGTTCCATCTTCCCTCTTTCCTATGCATATGTTGTGGAAATGTTGATAACCACACACACACATATATCCACACACACACACACACACACACACACGCACACTCACACACACTAACAACCACACACACACACACACACACACACCCACACACACACTTCACCATCGCCTTAGCCTCCGGGACTGTTGCCACGGCAACCCAGCTGTTTAAGAATCCTCTAACCCACTCTCCTTTCTCCCATACCTACTTATTGACACCAAGACTGGTAGTAATCTTGTCTCTCTTTTTTATATATATATATATATATATATATATATATATATATATATATATATATATATATATAAAAATTTTGACCATTATTAGTATTCCTGTCAGTAATATTATCATCATTACGACTTTGACTCGCACATTATTTCCCTTCCAACACTCTGGGCGGTTCGCTGACATTTATTTAAGATTTGTTTAGATTTCCGCCTGCAGTCGTTTCACTTTGCAACTAGATCTTAATTTATAGTTTTTACATGTAATGCCATAAGCCTGCCAACCAATGACACATAGGGCTGAATGTTAAAAGTTTGAATATTCTGAACGCAACATAGCAATCTGGCATCCCTCACATCTTGTCCTTGATACACAGTCTCATACTGTAGAGCGAATCTTGCACCACACTTATGCGACAGTAATGATAGAAAAATAACAAAGCATGGCAAAACAAAAACGACGACGACGACGACGATGACAACCACCACATCAACAGTGATAAATTGTAAAACCAAAAATCTAGCCGTCGTAATTTCTTAAGCTAAACCATCAAAATGTTTTGTATGAAGAAGTGAGCACTGAGTCCGTTCTGATAAATAAAGCGTTCTGAGTATACCACGCCTCATTAAAGCTCTGAGTGCTTCTTCATTCATCAGCGAGAGTAAGAATGATTTGTTTTTAAAACTATGTCCAGAGCAAAACTTTCATCCTCATTATTCGTCCAACATCTATTATCCGTGTGACAGCGTTCGTTTTCTTCCGATTGACTACGATCATCAGTCAGTTGTCCACAGTTTACTACATTGAAACAGTGGCTACCAAGACCTGCTCTCAGCCAGTTCGTTCTGTGGCTGCTCCGTGCCAAATCAACAAAGCACAGGACAAAATGGCTAAGAGTTGTCTATGTGAGGAGCGAGATGGCTCAGATCTGATTAGAGAGGACACTGCGTGCTGCGTTTCTATCTCTTTCGCCCAAGGCTTGAGCTTGGGTTCGCTGCGCATGAGAAGACAGTCGCCTCTTTCAGCTTCCAATAATAATTCCAACTGCTTTTTAACTATGGATTATTGTTACATTTTGTTCTATGAAGATACATGTCATTGAAACTCAAGAGTGAGCGTACTGTTGCATTTAGATAACAAAGAGATGTGTCCTTTTAGTTTTAAATTTCATCTGAGAATTTATTGTCAAATGCGTTGTAGGAATGGAATTTTATATAGTATTGTTTTTTTTTATATGTTATGCAGTCACCTTGAAATCCAAATTCTTTTATATGTATGTATGTCACATGTGTCAAAAAGGGTGATGTGACAAAATCATTATTTATGTTCTGTGTATGTGTGTGACCACAAACTAATTTCTGGAACTGAGATAATAAAATTGGAAATGAAATAAGGCAGGGAACAGTAAGTTACTGTTCCCTGCCTTATTTCATTTCCAATTTCGTTTCGATTAAATCGAGGTTCTTTGTATTTGTTTCTGTCCGTCTTTGTGTTTGTCATTTGATCTCCCTTGCATCCTTGGGTGGATCCTAAAGCATAGGCTCAAAGATTGTCCCCTACATTTTATACTATTTGCATAATATCTTTAGTTTTTTAGCAACTTTTTCTCCTCCCCACACTTTAGTTTGGTTTCATTTACTACCCTTCACTGGATGCTTTGTGGGTGCTGTTGGATTCTTTTTTGCACCCTTGGTGGTGAGAACACCACGGCTGTGTCTCCCTGATGAGTTCCAATCCGGCAGACTAGGGGCCACGGAGCAGGCAATACAAATATATTCTGCCTTCAAAAGGGATTACACCGGTTTCTTTGTGCAGCTAGTGAAGAGATTTCATATCTGTAATATATATTTTCTTAATTTCATGTTCCCAGTTTCTCCATCTTCAACCTACCCCCACACCTCTTCCTCCTCCTTAAGTCCAAATCTTTGCCAAGTCATTACTATGGAGACATTTCAGTTGCTGGGTCTGCGCTTTTTTTTTTTTAACCCCACTTTTAGATTGCTCGTCTTTATATTTGTCTCACTTTATTCAAGTTTGAAAGGCTGTGTCAGTCTCGAATAAAAGTTACTCTATGTTAGGTTTCTTATGGGAACATAAGTTACCCCACTTGTTTACTGAGATAATAAAGTTGAATTGACACAGACGCTTGTGAAGTCAGCTCAGAAGTTCAAGTCATCGTATTCGTGACTGCGATGTGTTGACAATGGTGGGGGAAATTATGAGTGAGTGGTTTTCAGCGTTGGTGTCTGAAGTGCTGCAGTAATGAGACTGGCATCACCCACCCTATAGTCGGGATGGTAATTGTAGTGGTCATGTTGCTTATAGCCCAACCGACCGCAAAGGACCTTATCAGGGCGCGTTGAAGTCAATTCACATGAATGGTCTGAATAACTACGATGTTAAGAACACAGTAACACACGGGGGAAAATTAACAATAAATGTTGGTGCTAAAAAAATGGCAAAAATCTCAGCTATGAACAGTCTGCACCTGAGTGTATTCATAAGTTTCCACGTGATTTCCGTTGTCAACGCAAACGTAAATGAAGAAATTTGCACAATCCTTGGCCATGCTCACATCGAGATTTATCCAGTCTGACGTGTACAAAACTGTTTTATAGCTTGGAAACACTTTGTAAAGTCATACACTT
>JADBJO010001919.1:268979-281479 GCA_016801955.1 Conus betulinus | reverse complement strand
GCGGCAGGCCCCGCTGTTCACCAAGCTGATGAAGTCTGTGTTTGTTTAGCTACGATTGAAAGGGCACATCTCCAGAACTTTTCTGGATAACTCTTTTTTTGTGGGGGTCAGTGAACAAGAATGTATGAGAAAAATGTCATCGACACACTGATGGCCCTTCAAAGATTGGGATTTCTGATACACCCAGAAAAGTCAGCACTGAAATCATCCAGACCAATTCAGTGTTTGTGTGTTATTATTGACTCTGAAACAGCGACTGTGTTCAACTCACTTCTGAGAGAAAGGACAGTCTGAAAGAAAGCTGCGCAAGCCTGCTACATAACCAGTCTATGCTCAGGCACTGGGGAAAATTATTGCCAGATTTGCAGCAGTCAAATATGGGCCTCCTCCATCCCATACATCTATCTAGAAGCAGACAAAATTCAGGCTTTAAAGATAAGCTGTGAGGATTTTGACCGAACCATGACATTGTCAATCAAACAGCAAAGCTGAGCTGAATTGGTGGATTGTCAATCAAACAGCAAAGCTGAGCTGAATTGGTGGATTGCTAACGTAGACCAGGCATACAATGACATCAGCACCACTGAACCCGACATCACAGTCACAACTGATGCAGACCTTCATGATTGGGGTTGTGAATGTCAGAGAGTGTCATCAGGACGGCAGTGGCCTGTCACAGAGAAATTGTCTCGCATAAACATTCTGGAATTGAAAGCTGCTTTCTTAGCACTGCAATATTTTCAAGAGAAATTAAAAGGAAAAACATGTCAGACTGATGAGTGATAACACGACTTGTGTGTCTTGCTGTTCAGCTCATGGGCACAAGCCATTCCGATGCTTGCAATTTGTTGACCATTTGAACTATGACCATGGTGTATCAACAGTGGCATTTGGCTTAGTGCAGCTTATGTACCAGGCAAGTTAAATGTCATTGCTGATTATGAATCCAGGCAAACTAACACAGACACACAAATGGAAACGTGACAGCAGCTGCCTCAGAGAAGCTGTCCCAGAGCTGAGCATTTCCCCTTCTATTGGCTTGTTTGCTTCAAGACTAAACAAGCTGATGGTGAAATGTGTATCATGCAAGCCTGACCCGGCTGCCTTTGCTGTTGATGCTTCCAGTATCTTTTGGAAAAAAAAACCAACATGACTGTGTATATGTTTCCTCCTTTCAGTGTAATGACACGAGTTCTTCAGAAAGTCCAACAGGACAACGCCTAGGTGTGCCAGTAGCGCCGGACTGGCCAACACAGGTATGGTACCCTGCACTTCAACAGCTGTTGCTGGCCCCACCAGGATGGCTTCCGTAAGGACCAGGCTTCTCCATCTCCTCAGCCAGCCGGTGGAAATGCATCCCCTGATTCAGCAAAGACGCCTGAACCTGTAGGTTTTGCAAGATCTGCAGCAAATCTATCAGCAAGCTGGAAAGACGAAGAAAGCGGTGGACTTTCTGATGGACTCGTGGCGCCCATCTACATCAAAACCATATGACAGTTATATTAGAAAATGGCAGGAGTATATGGCTAGGACTTGCATCACATTTCCCTCACACATAGATGTAGCACACTTTCTTGCAGAGCTGTACAGTTCCGGAGCAATTCACAGTACAATATAAGTGGCCAGAAGTGCTGGTTCTGCTTACATAAGCACCAAAAGGGGAGACACACTAGGCTTTCATCCAGTTTTCTACCATTTAGTCAAGGGAACATTTGAAAATAGGCCGCCACTTTCGAAAATTCAGGAATATTTGGGATGTCGACTCTCTCTTGTCTGTTTAAAGTAAGTTACCACAAGAAGCAAGATCATCTGACACATATTAAAAAACATCTTTCTAACGGATTTCTAAATACAAAATCTAAGATAGATAGATAGATACACAGATGTATAGATAACAGACAGACAGACATATAGACAGACAGACAGACAGACAGACAGACAGATAGATAGATGATAGACAGACAGACAGACAGTCAGACATATAGATATTATGCATTTGTGTGTGCTATTTACAAATGAACATTTACATATACAGATATAATGCATTTGTGTGTGCTAGATAGGTGGAAAGTTTGACAAACAGAGAGTTAGATATAAAGATATTATGCATTTATGTGTGCTACCGACAAACAGACAGTTATACATAGAGATAAATGTGAATTTGTGTGTGCTAGTCGGTTTTTTTTATGCATTTGTGTGTGGTAGTTCTGCGTTTTTCGGACACATGTGTGAACGTATGGGGGTTAGATCTGTGGATACGAGCACTGAGGTCTGTATATGTGGATTAATTTACCAATTGGAGTGAAACCTATGAGCCAAGCCTTCAGAGAAAAAAATGCTGAAGCTTTTTTTTTTTTTTTTACAAAACGAATTAAAATATAATGAAAACTGTTTGGTGACCTAAGACCTTTATGTGGAAGAGATAAAAGAAAAACAATGATGAAATTAATGCTCAAGACTGTCTTGTGCCAGATAGTACTTCAGAGTTAGAGTGAAGACAGCAGTAAAGATTAACACCGAAATCAACGCGAGGTTGGTCTAACACGTCAATTCGAGTACATAGTCCAAATAAAACTGTACACGAGCTAGAAATTTGTCAAGCTATAGGAAAACTGAAGATGGCCAAGTTGTTGGAATACACAAGATTCTGATGAGATATTCAAAAGCTGGGCCAGAAATTGAAGTATCAAATTGTTCAGAACAAAGTTATTTAACAGAAATTTTGAAAGGAGAATTCATCCACTCATATTCCAGTACACAAAAAGTGATCCTGAAAGTGTGTGGATAATTGCAGAAGGTGTGACTTGTAAGCATCATGTCTAAGTGCCACGTGTAGTGTGTCTTTGGACAGTGCTAACTACATGTACGGTCTCTGTATGCAGGCAGCTGTATCTCTATGTGTACGTTCTCTAGGTTAGCATTGCTTTTGGATGAGTTCAGGACATATTCCGCTAATTGTTTGCCTAGCAAAGTGCATACTAGTATCATATGATCCCCCCCCCCCCCCCCCCCCCCCCCCCCCCCCCCCCCCCCCCCGCCCCTGCGTCATCAGATTTGAATTCGAGGGCAGGAGTTCATATACAGATCTGAAGGTGAAGCTAGTCTAGAGAGCTACCAAGTACCGTATGCCATTCAAGTTACATTTTTCAGTGCATTTTTTCCAAAACGTCTACTGCCCCTGTTGGCCTTGTTAGACTGCAGTCTGGATTCTCTGGGCGTCCTCTTCTTTCTTCAACTCATGCATCACCACGTCTCTTTTCACTTTCACTTTTGCCATTGACCACCACTGCATTTTAGTTGACTCCAGCCCCTGTCTGTTAGTGGCATGTGTCCTGTTATTTCTCTGATTTTAAGGTTTCCCATTGCCGAGTCCACTGCCTCACAAACTGTTCATGTTCTGCTAGAGTTTAACATGGGCATGATTGATGTCAAAACCTTGTCTCCTTAGTCCTCAAGCAATGTGAGTAACCTGGCTTTGCCCACTGTCTATTCTCCGTGGATGGATTTCAGAGGTGGCTTCGGCTTTTTTTGGCAGCATGAGAGCGCAAAACCAATGAAACCAGGTGGAATACCGAAACTTTTCCTTCTATGTTTGTTGATATTTTTTTTCCTGCATTAGTTCTTCTTCCTTCTTCTTCAGTCGAGTTTATTGGTTGCATCAGATCTTCAGTCCTGTCGCCACGATGAATCTCACAGTCTTCTCGAGGTCCCGATGGCTGTTCCAAAGCTGCATTTGCAGTGCTGCACCCTCTGGCTAGATTTGACGCCGTAGATCATCACGGGCTGGACAGTGTTGGAGGATGTGTTCTGGGGTCTGAGATTCAGTGCCACATGGACATTCGTCTATGTGGGCAATCTGAATACGTCGAGGGGGGCTCAGCAGTCGGCAGTGGCCAGTTTTCAGTCTGAAGAGGATTGTTTGCTGGTATCTCTGGAGCTGATGAATTGGATCAGCACCGCTGTCTGCACCCAGCCTTCCCTTCCACTATTTTTAGTATTGGTAATGGATGATAGTTTTGGCCTCTCTGTAGGTCACTGGGAGACTGAACTGCTCCATATTGCTGCCTGCCTTGGACAAAGCGTCAGCCTTCTCATTCATAGTGATCCCACAGTAGGATGGAGTCCATGGAAGTACGAAGGTGGATCGTCCTGAAGTATCAAGGAGGGTTTGTTTGGTGTTTTTCAGCTGCTGTTTCCTTATGGTTCCATTGTCTTTATGCTGGTATTGTATATCAGCAGAGGCCACGGGATCTCTGGGACCAACATGAACTGCAGACAGCCGACCTGGTATTTACCAGGGATGCCACACTCTGCAGGCCTTCATCTGCACATCCCAATGCCATGCCAACTTCCAAATTGATCCTGTGTGTGTGTGTGTGTGTGTGTGTGTGTGTGTGTGTGTGTGTGTGTGTGTGTGTGTGTGTGCTGTGTGTGAGTATGTATGTGTGTATGTGTGTGTGTGTGTGTGTGTGTGTGTGTGTGTGTGTGTATGTGTGTGTGTGTGTGTGTGTGTGTGTGTGTGTGTGTGTGTGTGTGTGTGTGTGTGTGTGTGTGTGTGTGTGCGTGGTGTGTGTGCGTGCGTGCGTGCGTGCGTGCGTGCGTGCGTGTGTGTGTGTGTGTGTGTGTGTGTGTGTGTGTGTGTGTGTGTGTGTGTGTGTGTGTGTGTGTTGATCTGGATAGACACAGTCATGCCCTACCACTCGTAGTGTGAGATAACATGCTTGCAAACATGGATGTCAATCTCTCGGATGTTGATGGTCATCAGCATTTATGCCAGTGAACTAACTACAATGTTCGGGCACCTGTGAGACATCTGGCTAGTCCATGTAACAGCATAATGCATGGGTAGATTGTGTGATGGCCTATGGCCGTCGTTCTTGTGACCAGGGTGAGTGCGTGTAAGGGAAGGAAGACTGAGTCGGCGGCTCTCTTTTTGCTGAATGTGGCAGTGGAAGCACTCATGTGATATTTAAGCTAAGCCAGCCACTATCAGAGAAGCTGGGAGTGAAAGTGGCGAAGGGGAGAAGAGGAAAGATGATAACTGGGACTGCAGGTACGCGT
Source organism: Conus betulinus (assembly GCA_016801955.1). NCBI lineage: Eukaryota > Metazoa > Mollusca > Gastropoda > Neogastropoda > Conidae > Conus > Conus betulinus. The sequence continues at coordinate 276,418 of JADBJO010001919.1, read as the reverse complement.
CTCTGTCATTGTTGATATACATCTTAGTGTCGCAGTCGTTTTGCTACAGAGTCAGCCAGGTGGACAGAGGGAGGATGGGGTTGAGTTGGTGAAGGTAGACATTAAAAGGGTGAAGTTAACCAATAATTCTAATGGCAGTTAGTGAGACAGAGAGAGAGAGAGAGAGAGAGAGAGAGAGAGAGAGAGAGAGAGAGGAGAGACAGACAGACAGACAGACAGAGACAGAGAGGGGGGGGGGGGGGGGTGGGGCGGCGGATGGGTATGCATGGCAAATGGTGTGCCCACAACAACTATGGGCAGTGCAATCAAGGGTGAATTGACTTAGCAGCGTTCACACACACACACACACACACACACACACACACACACACACACACACACACACACACACACACACATACACGCACGCACACACACACACACACACACACACACACACACACACACACACACACACACACACACACACACACACACACACACACACACACACCAGGGGTGTTAAGTTGCTAAGACCAGTTTTACATGTATAGTAATGAGTTTCTGAAGTCTCGTTTCTTTATCTGTTTATCGCGTCTGCCGTAGTACGAGGTAAGTATAAAGGAAGGGGTTGAGTGTGCTGCTTTCAAGGGAAGAACAATAATCCCCAGTGGTATGCTGACCTCCACAGGTATAGCAACGTCCAGCTTAGCCAAGAGTCCACAGACACCAGTAGAGAACCAGCACAGGAAGGCTGACATAACAATGACCAGAAGATGACGAGCAATGGTTGAGTGAGTGGACTTGGATGTGGTTCTGTCCTTACCCGGCAATCCTTTGTCTAACTTTGTGTTGACTCTGACCGACAAGTAGATTAAAACCTGACCAACGGCGATGAATAAAACACACGATAAGTTAACTACAATAACAATAATCATGAAACTAAAAGAGTAATGGCGACCAGGAAAGTCAGCTCTGGTGACTGGCAGAGGGATGCAGATTCCTGTCTGGCTGTAGAAGACCCAGTGGGACGTCACAGGGAGTAAAGGTATTGAGGCCAGGATCACCCCGAGTGCCCAGCTGACGGTGCAGGCCACGTGAGCTGACGTAGTTCTGAAATGAAGACGACTGAAAGGAAAGCGGATTACAAGAAAGCGACCAATGGTGATGAGGAAGATGAGGAATGACGATACCTCACAGGACAGGAAAGGAAAGGAATCCTGCAGCGGTACACACCATACTTCGTTCCCACGCCTTTTCCTTCCATAGGTAATGGCCAGCAAATATATGATCAGCCACTCCCATCACTGACAAATAGACCCCCATTGACAAATCTGACATAGACAGACGAACAACAAACACCACATAGCCGATGTTGGTTTTTTCTTACCGTACACGTATGTATTCGATATATCAAACTTCCAAGATTGCCAAATACAGCCCAGAACAGCGAAAACAACAGGGGTCCATATGTTAAAAAACTCGTCATTAACAAGTCAACTAATGTTCACATTAGCACATTTCATGCATGGGTATCACACATTTCCCAGTGAAAGTAGCTGGTAACATGATTGACGAACACAGCCTGGTAGTTGTCGCTGTAGACTTCCTGCAGATCCTCCGTTTCTGTCAGAGCTGAAGTCAGAAGTGGAGTGGGGGCAACACACAGGGGCATGCCATTAAGACGTCAAGGGACATAACTGCCGCCAAGAACATACAGTGTTGTGTCATGGCCACAGGATGTGACGTGACAAAACCTCTACAGGAACGTCCTTATGGTCGCTCCTGCCCCGATCAAATGAACGAAAGACGCTGAAAATACAAGTAGCATGCATGCTTAAATTTTCGTGATGGCAAAACGTATGTAACAACCAGGCAAAGTACAATGTTTCGAGGACTGACTGCCAGAATTCAGTATCGCTCTTAGATATATATGTATATGAGGTACTGGGTTCTGGCAGTCAACCCTCGATTTTGAGCTTCACAGACATGGAACCGAGGTGAACTGAAACACAGGGAATCACCACTCTTGCTGGAGCGTATGCTCATCACATTATTCGTTGGCACTTTGAGACCGCGTCCCTTTTTACTCTGGCTGCCAGCATTCAGCAGCAGTGTCAGGTCACACACACACACACACACACACACACACACACACAGATAGACACACACACACGGACACACACATGAAAGTTCACCCTTTTGGTTGATAGCTAATTTTTGTACCTTGTTTACAGGGGGGGGGGGAAATCTGAATTAGTTCTTCGACATATTTGTCATGTATTCTATCTGTAGAGAGTGTAGTAGTAGGTGACGTCCTGCAATGTTAAACCATCACAGACATCACTGAGCTTTACCACAGTGACTTGGTAATAGTGCAGTACCTCCTCTGGTGGTCTGCCTCATGACAGATCGATACTGACTGTTCCCTGTAGACTGCTGATACCAGTACTGCAAGGAGACAAGCTAGAGTATGGCAGCATGGACCAGCAGCATGAACGTAATGTGGCAGTATATGGGCCATCAAATGTTTTTTTTTTTTTCTATTAAGAACAGACATTGAATTTCTGTTTGCTCCCATCCGTGTGTGTGTGTGTGTGTGTGCGCGCGCGCGCGCGCGCGCGCGCGTCAGTGCGTGTGGGTGGACGTTTTATGTCCGTTGCTTTGTAAATTTTTAAGCAAACAAATTATTTTTTCCTTGACATACAAAGCACAGAAGAACGAAAGAAGCAGAATACACGTTGAAAATAAGACCTTCATCTCTGATAGAATTTGGCGTTCCAGTTGTTGCATATATTATTCTCAATGACGACACTACAGACTTCATGGATTTGAAGTCGCTAACACCTGTTTCACATGTGCAGTGACGAATCTCTGAATCTTCTTTATCTTTATCTTTCTGTCGCTTCTGTCGTATGACGAGGTAAGTATAAAGGAAGGGGTTCAAAGCTGCGTTGAAGGGAAGAACGATAATTCCCAATGCTGTGTTGATCTCCCTTGGTACAGCCACATCCAGCTTGGCCAAGAGTCCACAGACACCGATGGGGAGCAAGCACAGAAAGTCCGACATGGCGATGACCAGCAGACGACGGGCAATGGCTAATTCATTGGATTTGGATCGGGTTCTGTCTTTAGCGCCAACAAAGTCTTTACATGTGGACCCATTCTCTGAGATCGCTTTGGCTTTGAATGACCAATAGATCAAAGCTGGACCAACAGCAATCAATAGAGAAACATGATAAGGTTAACTATAATCAGGACACTGAAAGAATAATGGCGACCAGGAAAGTCAGCTCTCGAGACTGGCAGAGGGATGCAGATTGCTGTCTGGCTGTAGAAGGCCCCAGTGGGACGTCACAGGGAGTAAAGGTATTGAGGCCAGGATCACCCCTAGTCCCCAGCTGACAGCGCAGGCTACTTGAGCTGACGTGATTCCGAAACGAACATTTTTGAAAGGAAAGCGGATAACTAGAAAACAATCGATGGTAATTAGAAAGATCAGAAATGACGATACCTCACAGGACAGAAAAGGAAAGGAATCCTGCAGTGGTACACACCATACTTCGTTCCCACGCCTTTTCTTTCCATAGGTAATGGCCAGCATACACACGATCAGCCACTCCAATCACTGACAGATATAGACCCCCATTAGCAGGTCTGACAAAGACAGATGAATGACAAACAAAATATAACCATTTTTGTTTTTTTTCCTACAATGAACGTGTGCATGCGAGACATACAACTTCTTAGATTTCCGAGTAAACCAAGAACAGCGAAAACGGCAACGGCACTTATGTAGAGGTTTGTCATCAACAAACGTTTTCATGAAGCCATTTCATCTGTTGGCGCCATACATTTTCCAATGATAGTAGTCGGTAATACTATCGAACAACACAACCTGTAGTTGTCACTAAAGACTTCATGCAAATCATCCATTTCTTCCATGAAGTCGGGACTGAAGTTAATGGTAGGAGAGCCACGCAAATTTTAAAACTCTGAGTGACTTGAACAGCCGTCTGTCTTTCAATGAGTCCGGACCACTGTAGGACAAATCTAAGATTTGAACTGTAGGCATGATGTGTGACCACACGTGCAAGTTAACACTCTGGTCTCAGTGCCCAGAAACACATGTCCGGTGTCATGGCGATGGCTATTGTCTGCCAGTCTTTACCAGATGTAATGATGTGAACGACTGTCCGGGCTACGAAGATGAGGCTCAGTGTGAAGCGTTCTCGTGTGATGGACTTTACCGATGTCGAGGGGACAGAAAGATATGTATGCACGTGATGAATCTCTGTGATGGTTGGCCTCAATGTCCAGAGCAGGACGACGAACGGATGTGCGAGTTGACGGAATCTTGTCCTGACGCCTGTGTTTGCTATGGGCCGAAACTGTCTGATAACGTCGTCTTTAAGGCTGACTCTTTCCCCAAGATTTGTTATCTGGAAGGCAGAGGTAGTGGACTGACGCTGGATGTCATCAGAAGTGAAACCCTGCTCATTTACCTGGGTGCCGGGGCGTGTGGCTGGACCAACGTGAGCTACATCGATCTTCCCCAACCTCCATGAACTAGACCTAAGTGACAACCCACTGCATGGCATTGATGTTGACCAAATTTCTCACTTAGCAATCTGACAGAACTGGATCTTTCTGGCACTCCGTTGTCTTGTGGATTTCTTGGCTTAGATAAAGGTCAGCGTTTCGAGTCCTTGTTGCTGCTGAATCTTTCTCGAGTGTCGGATCCCTTCTCGCAGTTACATGCTTTATCAAACTGGGTACCTCAGCTGGAAGGTGTTGTTTCTCCCTACAGCAAACTGAATTCACTTCAAAGAATAGAATTTTTCATGAGCCTAAAGATTCCGAGTCTGAAGGCTTGTTTCGTGTCAAACTACAGGTCTGATTTCATGAAAAAAAATCTACAAACAGTAGTTGCAGAAGATTTGCTGCCCTCTTATGTTGACTAGAGATTTCTAAGGGAAATGTGTCGCACCCAAATGACGAAATTTCTTCTTGTAATTATCTGTTGAAATCAGGAATTTATCGTGCTGGTCTTGCCTTTTTCACTATAGCTGCTTTGCTGGGAAACTTTTGCAGCCTTGTTTACCGTGTGTTTGGTTCTCATCAGGAAAACGTAAGGTAGGTTATGCGATGTTTGTGCTTCACCTGTCAGTGTCTGACTTCTTCATGGGAGTGTATTTGATGATCATTGGACTGGCCGATCATCTGCTTGCTGGCAACTACCTTTGGGAGGAATCCCCCTGGAAGGGAAGCACAACGTGTAGTATTGCAGGATTCATTTCCCTGCTGTCCTGTGAGGTATCGTCAGTTCTTATCTGTCTCATCAGCCTCGACCGTTTTCTGGTGATCCGTTTTCCCTTCAGCCGTCTTCATTTCAGGAGCACATCAGCTATCGTAGCTTGCTGTGCCACCTGGGGACTAGGGGTGACCCTGGCCTCGATACCTTTACTCCCTGTGTGGCGTCCCACTGGGCCTTCTACAGCCAGACAGGAATCTGCATTCCTCTGCCCGTCATCAGAGCTGACTTTCCTGGTCGTTGTTATTCTTTCAGTGTCATGATCGTTTTCAACCTTGTCGTCTTCCTATTGATCGCTGTGGGTCAGGCTCTTATTTTCTGGACAGTTAGAGCCAGCAACATGTCAGAAGATTGAACAGTAGTTATGAAGACAACATTGTTATGAATGATACGGCCAGGTCCAAGGAAGCCACCATTGCCCGTCGTCTGCTGGTCATCGCCATGTCGGACTTCGTGTGCTGGTTCCCCATCGGTGTCTGTGGAATCTTAGCAGAGTTGGGTGTTCCTATTCCAGGAGAGATCAATATAGCGATGGCTGTCTTAGTGCTGCCTTTTAACTCCGCTCTAAACCCCTTTCCTTACACGTACACGATCGTGAGAGAGAAACTCGAAAAAGAAAAAAAAGCCAAACTGCAGAAGTTTGTTACAGCACTGGTAAAGACGCCGTTAGGTACTTCCCAACCACTGACTGTTTTAAAACAGTGCATTACCAATATGCAAAGGATGGTTTGTTTTGTAGTAAGTATCAAAATAAAGAGAATGCTTTTAACGCATAACCTAGAATGCAAACTCTCTCAACTCTCTCTCTCTCTCTCTCGCTCTCTCTCTCTCTCTCTCTCCTCTCTCTCTCTCTCTCTCTCTCTCTCTCTCTCTCTCTCCTATCTCTCTCTCTCTCTCTCTCTCTCTCTCCTTATGTCTCTCTCTCTCTCTCTCTCTCCCTCTCTCTGTCTGTCTGTCTGTCTCTCTTTCTCTCTCCCCCACTCTCTCTGTGTCTCTGTCTGTCTGTCTGTCTCTCCTCTCTCTCTCTCTCTCTCTCTCCTCTCTCTCTCTCTCTCTCTCTCTCTCTCTCTCTCTCTCATGTATCGTCTGACTGGACTGCAAAAATACTCTTTTTTTTTTGCGTTAACTTCAGTCATAAGTAGTAAGCGTATTATGAAAGGAGAAAGAAGCTAGAGTTGAATTCGATGCTCAAGCTTCCTCATATCGCAGGAACAGAGTGGTTCAAATGTATGACCGACACCTCAGTTCGCCGACACTGTCATCATCCGACTTCAGGCACATGGCTCGAGTCTTTGGAATAATCAGTGGCGATTCCAGGCCTCTTTGTGCAGTCATCGTAAGGCTGGGACTGTGAAGCCAGAGTGGACCGACACCACGTGACTTAAGTTTTCATCACGTTGCGAAGTGTCTCAGGATATAAGCGTAGAATTGATGTTGGATCCTGTCATATTGTGATTTAAAGTGGAGGGAAATAAATGAGAGTCTTGGAGAAGGTGCAAAACAAGAATATACCGATAATAACACGAAATGTTACAATATCATTATTTATTTAGATTTGTGCCCCGTCTTTAATTGAACCGCACAAAAAGCGTCTTTTGTGTATCTGATAAAGATCACTCTAAAAAATTATAAGTGTCTCTTTTACATTCTGTTTGTTTTCATGTTTACGTGAATTCAACATAAAACATGAATTCAACATTTAAAAAAAAAAAAAAAAAAAAAGAATATACCGATAAGGAGTCAACTCATCTATGGCAGCGATTCCTGCCTCAAAGACATTGTAGGTCTGGACACAACGTTTAGGCAAGTGTGTGTGTGTGTGTGTGTGTGTGTGTGTGTGTGTGTGTGTGTGTGTGCGTGTGTGTGTGTGTGTGTGTGTGTGTGTGTGTGTGTGTGTGTGTGTGTGTGTGGTGTGTTGTGTGTGTGTGTGTGTGTGTGTGTGTGTGTGTGTGTGTGTGTGTGTGTTGTGTGTGTGTGTGTGTGTGTGTGTGTGTGTGTGTGTGTGTGTGTGTGTGTGTGTGTGTGTGCAAGTGTGAGTGTGTGTGCAAGTGTGTGTGTGTGTGTGTGTGTGTGTGTGTGTGTGTGTGTGTGTGTGTGTGTGTGTGTGTGTGTGTGTGTGTGCAAGTGTGTGTGTGTGTGTGTGTGT
>JADBJO010001919.1:258979-263979 GCA_016801955.1 Conus betulinus | reverse complement strand
CTGTCATGTCCGCGACATCGGTACAACCCCGGGCAGGTGTAGAGGTGGCAGTCAGCCTCGTCCTCGTGGCCCGGGCAATCGATCACACGGTTACACCTGGTGTAGACAGGGAGACAGTAGCCGTTCCCAGGACACTGGAAGTGCGTCTCCGGACACCCCACTGTGGCCTCAGGCAGAGCAATCAAAGAGAAGCTTCCCGTGCGATCAAAACTGACCAGCGCTGGCGGTTTGGTGACGTTGAAGTAGGTGATGGTCTGCGATCCTCGGCAGAACTTCTCGTCCGTCATTTCCTTGCAGTCTTCCTTCCCGTCACACGTTTGGTTGACGCCTGTGCACTATACTCGAGACACGACAACAGCGAAAGGGTGGACGTAGACACACAACAACAACAACAACAACAACCGTCATTTACAACAACGAAAGATAGACGTACAGGCAATAACAACAACAACAACAACCGTCATTTACAACAACGAAAGATAGACGTAGAGACAACAACAACAACAACCGTCATTTACAACAACGAAAGATAGACGTACAGGCAATAACAAACAACAACAACAACCGTCATTTACAACAACGAAAGATAGACGTAGAGACAACAACAACAACCGTCTTTACAACAACGAAAGATAGACGTAGAGACTACAACAACAACAATAACCGTCATTTACAACACGAAAGATAGACGTAGAGAAAACAATAACAACAACAACCGTCATTTACAACAACGAAAGATAGACGTAGAGACAACAAAAGAACCGTCGTTTACAACAACGAAAGATAGACGTAGAGACAACAACAACAACGACCGTCATTTACAACAACGAAAGATAGACATAGAGACAACAACAACGACCGTCATTTACAACAACGAAAGATAGACGTAGAGACAACAACAACAACGACCGTCATTTACAACAACGAAAGATAGACGTAGAGACAACAACAACAACGACCGTCATTTACAACAACGAAAGATAGACGTAGAGACAAACAACAACAACGACCGTCATTTACAACAAAGAAAGATAGACGTAGAGACAAACAGCAACAACCTTCATTTACAACAACGAAAGATAGACGTAGAGACAACAACAACACACCGTCATTTACAACAACGAAAGATAGACGTAGAGACAACAACAACAACAACCACCGTCATTTACAACAAAGAAAGATAGACGTAGAGACAACACAACACAACCTTCATTTACAAAAACGAAAGATAGACGTAGAGACAACAAAAACGACCGTTATTTACAACAACGAAAGATAGACGTAGAGACAACAACAACAACAGCAACCATCGTTTACAACCACGAAAGATAGACGTAGAGACAACAACAAAAACAACCGTCATTCGCAACGACGAGAGACACACGTAAAGACGGTAACAGCAAACAACCGTCACACGGTCATTATCATCTTCATTATTTTCATCACTGTCGTCAACATGACCACCGTGTGATACCACCATGGTGACCGCAGCCTCTCCGTAGTTAAGATCACAGAACAGACAGACAGCTTGAATCACGACAGTTTGAACAATCACATCATAAGCGGAGCAAGCTTTACTGGCAAGTATTCTACAAAAAAAAAGAAATAATAGTAACATAAATACACTAGCCATGCAATGAGCGGAAAATAAAACGAACAGTTCAGTTTATCTTGTGTGTGTGTGTGTGTGTGTGTGTGTGTGTGTGTGTGTGTGTGTGTGTGTGTGTGTGTGTGTGTGTGTGTGTGCAATTTGAGATTTCGTTTTTACAATGTTAAAAGAATACTGGAGGGGTGGCTCAATTTACGAAGTGGCCCCATATTGGCACATATTCCTTCTGTATGTACATCCATTGAAATATCCGAAGGAATGTCCCAAATACAACACTGACAGTTGAATGCGAGATAAGTAATGGCGATGATGATGATGGTGATAATGATGATGATGATGATGATGATGATGGTACTACTACTACTAGTACTACTACTACTTCTACTACTACTACTACTACTACCACTACTGCTGCTGCTGCTGCTGCTGCTACTATTACTATTGATGATGATGATGATGATGATGATGATGATGATGATAAAAACAACAACAGTGACAACAACAACAACGACAGTATTAATGAAATAATAATAATAATAATATGATGATGATGATATGATGATGATGATGATGATGATGATGATGATGATGATGATGATGATGTTAATGATGATAATGATGATAATAATGATGATGATGATGACGACGACGACGACGAAGACAAATTTATCTGTAAAACATGGCTTGATTATGCCAGACGAGTCACAGTATAATATGTGCAGAAAAGAAAAGAAACAAATGCATCGGTGGACTTCTGATAACAATGTGAGAGGAAATTACATCTCTTTCATAAAACAGCCACCAAAGGACAGATCTGAAGCATTTTGGAAATTGCTATAATAATAATAATATAATAATAATAATAAGTAAAGGAATATGTAAATGAATAAATAAGTAAATGAACAAATGAACAGCGAAAGAAAGAAAGAAAGAAAGAAAGAAAAAAGAGATAAATTGATAAATACATAAATAGATAAATAAATAAACAAACACAGGTATTAAACGACAGAACATTAAATGTTTGAGCATCTGTTAGAGTATCCATAAAAAAAAAAAAAAAAATACAAAGAAATTTCAAAACGATCCAGCGGTCAGGTTGTTGACCAACCAGTGCCAGGCTGAGAATAGCTCTAGTCAGCCTGTAGTTAGAACTCCTAAGAGGTTAATTAATCCCCAACCGCTAGACCAGGTGATCAGACTGACCAAACCAATCGTAGGAGGGAAACAAGCACGGGCGGATGAGTCCTCCCTCACGGTGAGAAAAACAAAACTGTGAGACGCTGTGCAACGAGTGAATAAACGGGTAAGACACTGTGAATATTACACTCTTCTCTGACAGTATATATAATAATTGAATTCCCTTTGGTGAAGAGAACCGTTGTAGGCGTATCCAGTCTCTGATGCTTGGTATCCTGAATAACACTCCCCAGCATCACCTGCACTTTTTCTCTTGGGGCAGCCAGCAATGTGTACAACAATGAAATAGGCAGAAGCATAAACAAGACAAAACAAGAATCATATGTTATTCCTGGAGATAAAAAAAAAAAACAAGATGCAAAGCATATAAACGCACTCCCACTAGTATTGCCACTAGTAACTGCTATTCTGGTAAACATCGGCCATCATCTGTGACCATAATAAATATACCTATAAATTTTCAGAAAGATCGGCCAAGTACTTTCTGAGATATTCCATAAAGAAGAAAAACGATTTTTCTTCTTTATGGAATATCTCAGGAAAACAAAACAAACAAACAAAACTAGGCCGATCTGTCTGAAAATGTGTAGATATGTTTATTATGGGTCACGGATGATGCCCGATGTTTCGTTTTTACTGTTATATCCGTTACCAACGGCTATAACAGCCCATAACGGTTTTTTCTTCTTATGGAATATCTCAAAAAGTACTTTGCCGATCTTTCTTAAAGTGAGTAGGTATGTTTATTATGGGTCACGGATGACGGCCGATTTTTACCAACATTGTTGTTACTAACGGCTATAGCGGCCCCAAACCGTTTTTCTTCTTTATGGAATATCTCACGCGTATTCAAGATAAACTGGGAGTACTTTCATATGCTTTGCATCTTTTTTTTTTTTTTGCCACTCTACCTTTCCAGGACATCAAGAAGTTCCTGCATGAATGGTGAAAGGGAGACAATCGTTCTTTTCGTTCGCTGATCGATGGCATCATCAGGCACAGCCGTCAAAGACAAACGAAAAAGGCGACAACTTTTTTTTGTGACTGTATGAACTCCTTCCCTCCGTTAAAAAAAAAGGGTGCAAGCGTGTGGCGCAGGCGTACGTGGTAAGAGTGAACTTCACCAAGAGCGACCAGTGGTTGTCGCTTATTTTAGAGCAGTTAAAGGAAGTGGTCTACCACGTAGAGGGTCGCTTCGGTGAAAGAGAACCTCACCAGCCAAAACACACACACACACACACGCGCACGCGCGCGCACACACACACGGACAAATGATTGTACACCAAATCAACCCATAAGTCATGACGTAATACTTTTATGGCAGCCAAACACACATCTTTTTCTACGTCTTCTTTGTCTCCTCCTCCTCCTCCTCCTCCTAACTCGATCTTCTTACGAGGGTTGTGCTGCTTACTTTCTTTCAGGCGAATGTTGAAAGTGGAAAATCAGAATTGTAGCCATTCTCTCAAGCTCCTTATCAGATGCAAACCCTCACTCGGATGGGTTATTCATTAACAGTACTGAGCTCTGTCTGTCTGTCTCTCCCTCTCTCTCTCCCTTTCTCTTTCTCTCTCTCTTTCTCCCGCTCTCTCTTTCTCTCTTTTTTTTTTTTTTTATTCTTTTTCATTTTTTTTTTTTTTGGGGGTGGGGGTGGGGGGGTGGTGGTGGGGTGGTGGTGGTGGTGGATGGGTGTTGGGGTGGGTGGTGGTGGCGGTGTGACGTGAGGAGTGCTCACGCACTTGGGTAGAGGAATGGAGAGGGAGACGGGTAAATGGGACTAACGGTATCTTTTCAGGCGTATGTACATACGGGTTTGGCTGCTTATGCATATGCATGGTGCCGTGCCTTTAACATGTGACTACCATTGCTAACATAATATTTGAGAGAGAAGGGGGAGGGAGCGGGAGAGAGAGAGAGAGAGAGAGAGAGAGAGAGAGAGAGAGAGGAGAGAGAGAGAGAGAGTGTTGTGTGTGTGTGTGTGTGTGTGTGTGTGTGTGTGTGTGTGTGTGTGTGTGTGTGTGTGTGTGTGCAAAACGAAAAACTGAAAATAATTAAGTTTTTGCTTCATATATGTTGTTTTCTTTGTATAAGCAACACATTAGCAGAGTGAGTGTGCCAGTTCACCACACAATTGAACGTCAACAATCCCAGACATTTTGTATCACACGCCGAAACACTAAAATCATCAAGGATA
>JADBJO010001919.1:228979-238979 GCA_016801955.1 Conus betulinus | reverse complement strand
AGTCTTTTTTTTTTTCTGTTTGTTTACAAATCCACAAACAATAAAATGTTGTCTTTAGTGGTCAGAGATGAGAAAGGAAATCTTTCTCACTAAAATCGCCATTATTTTGGTTGCCCAAACACTCTACCCAGTAGCATTCTTTTATAACTAGATGGAATTATTCGAAATCTGAATGTACGTATTCACACTTGGGGGAGGGGGGAGGGAGGCTCAGTCCATTTCAGAAGTGCACACGTGTTGATCTTAGAGATGCCTTCACCACCGCCACCACCACCACCACTACAAACAACAACAACAACAACATTGGCAACAAAATTGCGTTTCTCACTTCAACGAGCAAGACTTGAGCTTCCAACTCTCAGATTGGAGACAATCTTGTGAACAGTCGACAACTGCAATTGTGATATTTGGGGGTTTGATAGTGGTGTTCGTTTTCCACATCAACTTTGGGTTGTTTTTTTTGTTCTCCCAGTTCTTATAGAACAGGGAGTGCTTTACAATGGGAACGAGGAAATGTGTGTCTGTGTGTCTGTCTTTCCGTCCGTGGTCAAAATGTGTTCCACTCGCTCCAAACAAAAATTTATAGATCTAGTTGCAAAGTGATCTTTGTAGGTATGTTAACTATGGGTCACGGATGATACCCGATGTTTTATTTTACCGAAATATCCGTTACTAACGGCTATAACGGCCCATAACGATTTTTCTTCTTTATGGAATGTCTGAGAAAGTACTAGGCCGATCGATCTTTCTGAAAATTTGTAGTTTCTCACTTCAACGAGCAAGACTTTAGCTTCCAACTCTCAGATTGGAGACAATTTTGTGAACAGTCGACAACTGCAATTGTGATATTTGGGGGGTTGATAGTGGTGTTCGTTTTCCACATCAACTTATGTTGTTTTTTTTTTGTTTCACCCAGTTCTTATAGAACAGGGAGTGCTTTACAATGGGAACGAAGAAATGTGTGTCTGTGTGTCTGTCTTTCCGTCCGTGGTCAAAATGTGTTCCACTCGCTCCAAACAAAAATTTGTAGGTATATTCACTATGGGTCACGGATGATACCCGATGTTTTATTTTACCGCTATATCCGTTACTAACGGCTATAACGGCCCATAACGATTTTTCTCTTCTTTATGGAATGTCTGAGAAAGTACTATGCCGATCGATCTTTCTGAAAATTTGTAGGTATGTTCACTATGGTCACGAATGATGCCCAATGTTTTTATTTTACTGTTATATCCGTTGCTAATGGCTATAAGGGCCTAAAACGGGTTTTCCTCTTTATGGAATATCTCACGCGTATTCAAGATAAACTGGGAGTACGTTTATATGCTTTGCATCTTGATTTTTTTTTTTTATAGCATTGCAGCATTTATGTTCCGTCTGACGTGATTTGTAGGACTGCTCCATGCTCCAGCTTCCATGGCGTGCAACAATATTTATTTATTGGCTATTATTAATTTTATTAAAAACTTAAGTCTATGAATAAATGGGAAGGTTGGCTGGGGAATTGACTGTGAACGGCAATAAATCAGTTTGCTTACAGATCAGTGTGTACACGGCTGAGACAAAAATAAAATACGAGCTTTATTGTTTTGAGCCAGTAATCTCCCTCCCTCCCTCCCTCTCTCTCTCTCTCTCTCCCATTCTCTCTCTCTCTCTCTGCTTGGTATCTGTCTGTCTGCTCGTCTGTATCTCTCTCTCTCTATGTTTATCTTCTATCAATCAAGCCATCTATCAATTTACACAATTACAAACGCGCGCGCGCGCTCACACACACACACACACACACACACACACACACACACACACACACACACACGTACACGTGTGCGGGCACACACACACACACACATACACACACACGCACACACACACACGCCCCCCCCCCCCCCCCTCTCTCTCTCATTCTCGATGAAGATGTGTAAGTCAATGTCAGTGCAAGAACGTCTGTGTGTAAGTGTAACTAAAAAATATAGCACACACACACACACACACACACACGCACACGTACACACACATACTAACACACACACACACACACACACACACACACACACACACGCACGCACGCACGCACGCACACACACACACACACGCGCGCGCGCGCACGCGCGCTTTGTAGTGTGTGTGTTTGTGTGTGTGTGCGTGTGTGTGTGTCTTTAAGTACACGTATGCGTGTTGATATAAGAAGCGTTGCATCCATTTACTTCAAACACCACAGTTGTCTGCATCTGTCAAACCTCGTTGATGACAGGAGGTGAACAGATGACCGGGGGAAAGGGAAAGGAGAAGGAGGGGGAGGAGGAGGGGAGGGGGGGGGGGGGGGGGGGGGGAAGGAAGCAGGAAAGGGGGAGGGAGAGAAGGGACGAGGTGGACAGGGGACATGGGATAAGAAGGGGTAAAGGTACAGAAGGGGAGGGGGGGGGGGGGGGGGGGGGGAGTGCACATACAAATCCCGTTTTCACGTCTGTCATCTCCCGACTGGACATGGTAACTTAGCAGCATGCTGGGCACATCGATAGCGAATCCCATCTGTACTAGACAATCGCACCAATCGTGCAAGACAAAATGCAACTATAAGGCAAAGCGAAGCGAAGCAACGTGGGGATTCGAAGCTGGTCGAAAGCGAAAAAAAAAAAAAAACAAAAAACGGGAGTGAAGCGACATAAAGAACGGGAGAGGGGTAGGCGGATGGTCAAAAGAGTGGGGGGGGGGGGGGGGGGGGGGGACAGTGATATGCGAATTGGGGGGGGGGTGGAGTGGGGTGGAGGGGGGAGAGAAAGGGTTAGAGGGGCACGTGAGAAGGGAATTAAGGACGAAAAAACGCGGTAGAGGGACCGGGGCAAGTGGAGGAGTAGGGGCAGGGGTAGAAGAAGAAGTGGAGGGGAGAGCAGAGTAAAGTGGGGGATGGAGGACAGAAGAGTAAAGATGGAGGGGGGTGGGGGGGAGGGGAGTTGGAGGTGGTGAAGACAGGAGATTGGGGAAAAAAAAAAGAGAGAGGGGAGAGGGAGGACAGGAGGCTTGCAGAGGCACAGGGAGGGGCAGAGGGAAAGGGAGAAGGGGGAAAGGGGCAAAGGGAGGTGGGTGGATGGTTAGTGTGTGTGTACACACACACACACGAGAGAGAGAGAGAGAGAGAGAGAGAGGGAGAGAGGAGAAAGAGAGAGAGAGAGAGAGAGGAGAGAGAGAGAGAGAGAGAGAGAGAGGGGGGGGGCATTTACACACACACCACACACACACACACACACACACACACACACACACGCACGCACACACCACACCACACACCACACACACACACACACACACTCGTCAACGCACACGCACGGACTCATGCGCACATATACACATTCTCACGCATACACACCCAAGAATCGACCTCATGGATGCTTACGTTGGTTATGCACTTTGAAAAAAAAAAAAAAAATGAGTAAGCGAGAGGCGTGTGCGTGTTCTGATGTGTTCTACCACTACTTTGTGTTTTTTTTTTTCCCCGTCCTTCAATCTATTTCTTGGTTCACTTTTTCGGGAGAGAGAGAGAGAGAGAGGAGAGAGAGAGAGAGAGAGAGAGGAAGAGAGAGAGAGAGAGAGAAAACAACAAATATAACAGTAAGGTTTATTCATTTTTTTTTAACCTGGTATTTCTCGTTTAGCAGCCACAGCTGTGGGGTATGAGAGAGAGAGAGAGAGAGAGAGAGAGAGAGAGAGGGAGAGAGAGAGAGAGAGAGAGAGAGAGAGCTCCGTTAATACATCCATCTGTTCTTGGTGCAAGTTTAGTCGCTAAGGGCTAGAGAGCAGCTCCGTTTTTTTTTCTTTGTTGGAATTGTAAGGTTACACCTCCTCTTGAAACGTGCCCCTAACTAAGAATATAGGTTTCTGGATTCGGGATTCGACATTAGAAAAGTAGTAAGACTCAGAATCAAAAACTTACTTTGAGAATATTTCGATTTGATCACCCTGTCTTCTTCAGCTCACTGTTGCTGTTGTGGCAGCGAGGCCTGGTGGGGCGACTGTTGTGTGGGGTGAACAGTTGTCAGGATCTGATTGTAGATGGAGGGGGGGGGGGGGGGGGGGGGGGAGTTTCAAAACCTTGATCGCTGTTCAGGCTGAGGCGTCTGGTCTTGATTTCGATGGCTTCTTTAACTTTTCTTTTTTTGTTGTTGGTTGCTGTAACTATCAGTAACGCAGAGAAGCTGTACATTTCGCTCGTGAGCGATCGTTATTGAGTCTACTTACATTTATGTGTTTCGTGTCGTGTTGTCGATGTGACTTTATGTTTGTAAACTTTGTTGAGTGTGTTATATAGAGCATTTTCTTTTTGCTGCAGAAATTCAATTGTTTGTCATGGAAAAGATTCATTTGGTCATCATTATGTTTATGCTATTTTGTTTGGGTAGTCTGTTTATTATTTTTAATGACCATGCCGTTTTGCGATCTTTGTATTTGTTGTGATATTCTCCAAAGCAAATGTGTACATTACTGTGTAAAGAAGCTGGTTATTCCTTTCCAGTTATATGGCAGTGCGATACAAAAAGTTATAATCCTTCTTGTAAGATAACATGGCAAATATTACGATATCATCTTTGAATTGTCAGGGACTAGGAGACACTCAGAAAAGAAGGGATGATGTTTTCCACTATCTTAGGAAAAAGTCCTACAACATTTACTGTTTGCAAGACACCCATTTTACCCCCAAATTAGAAAAATATGTTACATCAGAATGGGGTTATACATGTCTCTTTGCCTCTTATAGATCCAATGCAAGAGGTGTAGCTGTGCTGTTTAATAATATTTTGAATTTAAAATCAGCAATATTGATAGGGATGTTTATGGTAACTACATCATATTATCCCTAAAAACCATGGATAAAGATATATTGTTAGTAACTTATATGGACCGAACGTAGACAATCCCGATTTTTATATTAATTAAAAGAAAAAAATAATAAACTACCACGGTCACGATTTCATAATAGTTGGTGACTGGAATTTAGTTCTTGATCCATATTTAGATTACAACAATTACAACAATATAAATACCCCTAGGGCTAAAGATGCTGTGGAAAACATGATATTAGAATTAAGTCTCGCAGATGTGTGGAGGGAGAGTAATCCGCAAGTCAAACGATTTACTTGGCGAAGAAATTCTCCGTTAAAACAAAGTCGTTTAGATTATTTTCTAATTTCAGAGAGTCTTATATGGAACTATGAAGACTCGGATATCATTCCAGGATATCGATCCGATCATTCTATGATTTTACTTAAATTAAAGAGTGGGGAAAACTGTGGAAAGAAATACTTTTTGGAAGTTTAACTATGATCTATTGAGAGACAAACAATATGTAGATGAAATAAACAAACTGATAGACGAGGTGATATGTGAATATTCATCTGACCAGTATGATACTACTACAATTAACGATATATCTTTGACAGAAATTGAATTAACCGTGTCTGATAAATTATTTATAGATTTTTTACTAATGAAAAAATTCGATCAAAAACTATTGCCTATGCTACTATGAGGAAAAAGAAAGCTATTGAAAAAGAAGAAAACCTAGTTAAAATATTGAAGAATTAGAAAAAAAAAAAAATAAAAAAAGAAGAAGATATAGAATTGCTAAAGGAAATGAACCAAGAGGTAGTTTTACTCAGAGAAAAAAAAATACAAGGAGTGATATTAAGGTCTAGGGCAAAATGGATAGCAGAAGGGGAAAAAGGTAACAAAATATTTTTGTAACTTGGAAAAAAGGACACTTCGTAAACAAAAGTATGACAAAGCTAGTAAATCAAAAACGGAGATTTACTTGATGAACCAGAACGAATAAAAACCGAGGTAAATGAGTTTTACTGTAAATTATATATAGAAAAAAAGTTTAGATGTATGTGAAATAAGTGATTTAGTTAATAAGCATCCTACATTACCACAAGAAGAGAGGGGCTCTGTAGAAGGGGACATAAGTTTAGAAGAAGCAGGTTATGCATTACAACATATGAAAAATGGAAAGAGTCCAAGTACAGATGGATTTGGAGCTGAATTTTATAAATTCTTTTGGAAAAAAAATGGGACCATTCGTCGTGCGCGCTCTAAACCAGTCATTCAAAGACGGAGAACTTCAGCAACACACAAAAACAGGGGCTTATACTTGCATTCCCAAACCAGAAAAATCTAAAGAACACATAAAAAATTGGAGAGACAATTTCATTATTAAATGTTTTGTATAAGATCGGAGCATCGTGTATTGCAAACAGGATTAAGAAAACTCTCGAAAAAATTAATTAATGAGGATCAGAGCATACATTACTGCACTGAAACTCATTTAGATAAGAAGGCTGAAAGCTACTAAACATAAATGGAAAAAAATGTTGCAATGGAATTATATCCATTTCTTACTGAAATTGAAAAATATGGGCCAAGCTACGGTTTATATAAAAATCATAACAACATCTTTTGGAAACATATTTATGTGGCATACATACAGTCATTTTTGCAATCTAGTACAACCAAAAACACAAACAGAGAGTTACTTTCAGAACCAGTGTTTTATAATGAAAAATTTAAAATTGGAGACAATTTGATTAAGCATAGAAATTGGATCCAAAGAGGTGTCAACTGTGTTGCACATTTTCTTGACAACAACGGAAAAATTCCTAACACATACTGACTTTAATAGAGAAAATTTGGAATGAATATACATTTTCTGGCTTTTAATGGCTGTAAAATGTCCATTAAGAAATATATAAAACAAACAAAGAGAAATGAAATAAACAATTGCGCACATGATATCCCTGGGGTATTAAAACTAAATATTCCATATCTAAAGGTACGAGGCTGTTCTATGATATCTTAATAAATGACAACAAACCTCCCAATTCCTGTCAAAAATGGACTGAGAAGCTAGGGATAGATATTCAGTGGAAAGAGGTTTTTTAAAAGTGTATAAAATACAAGATGTCAAATTGAAATGGCTGCAGGTGCGTATTGTACATAGAAATCTCGGGACAAATGTTGTACTGAAAGAAATGAATATTACAGAAGTTATTATTATTGTGATTTCTGTAAAGAATTCAAAGACAGTATTGAACATATATTCTGGACATACAACATCTCAAATCGTTTCTGGAAAAAACCTTGAACAATTATTAAAAACAAAATGTACAACATGTACAAACATCAGTATAATTCAAAACATAGTATTATTTGGCATAGAAAATAATATGGTTACGGACTATGTTTTTGATTTATTGATACTTCTGGGTAAAATGTATATTTATAAATGTAATTTGAAAAGTCTGTACCTAACATAGTAACCTTTGAAAGATACTTTTCTTCAAGACATAGAAATAGAACAACACAATGCCAGATTATCATGGAAAACGGATCATTTAAAAAAAATATGGATGCCATATGAATTGCTATTCAGAAATACGCACTGAAACAGTAAAAAGTATGTCTTAAAACGAAAAGAAAAAAAAAAAAAAGGATTAAAGGAGAGAGAAAAGGAAAAAAAGAGAAAAGGGAAAGAGAAGGGAAAAAACAAAAAAAACAAACAACACAAAAAAGTAAAACCGTGAATCCAAATGTAAAAATAGCTGCAAAACGAACCGACATCCACCATCTCTCTCTCTCTCTCTCTCTCTCCCTCTCTCTCTCTCTCTCTTAAAGTTTTGATCTTTCTTAATGTCTGTGCCGTTTATGTCTGTATATGTGTATGTGTGGTAAAATATAAGAGTATGTGTCCATACATATGGATACATACATACGTTTTGATGTAATGTGTTTTTTTAATATCAAATGATGTATTGGTATAATTGCTCATTGTACATATACATGTTTTCGTGTACTTTTGTATGTATGCAGTGTAAATTGTTATGTAATTCCATTCAAAGTGATTAAAAATGTTTATTTAAAAAAAAAACAAACTTTTCTTTTTGTGAGGAAGGGCTCTGCAGATAAGATCTTGGTTTCTTGGGGGCTGAAACTATTGCCTGTGGCTTGCAACTTGCAGGTGTTCATGTATGGCAGAAGTAGATCGGTTTTGGTGTGTCCTGTAGACGGGTGGCGAGTGGTCTTGCTGTCTCGCCAATGGTATTGGCACAGTCTTGACACCCTACTGATACACTACACCACACTGCTTGAGGGGGTCCGTTTGGTCTTTGACATGGGTCAGTAACTGTTTTCTGTTGGTTATTGTCGCGTGAATCAATAAAAAGACCGAACGGGAAAAAATAATGTTTGTGTGAACTGTTGTTGGACGCATTCGTGGGTGCTAAACAGCGTGTGCGGGTATACATTTACACACACACACACACACACACACACACACACACACACACACACACACACACAACACAGTATACACGCTACGTATAGACGCGGACGCGGAGAGAGAGAGAGAAAGAGAGAGAGAGAGAGAGAGAGAGGAGGAGAGAGAGAGAGAGAGAGAGAGAGAGAGACAGAGACAGAGACAGACAGACAGACAGACAGACAGACAGACGTAAACATAGAAAATGTGTGCCGTTTGCCGCATGCATTACACGCAAGAAACACACCAAACCTCGGATAACCAATGTATATTATGACCACACATATCTTGATCATACGCACATCATGAAGGGTATAATCCCTGAGTCATTTTTTTTTTCTTCTGCAGAGTCCTCACACACACACACACACACACACACACACACACACACACACACACACACACACACACACACACGCACGCACGCACCGCACGCACGCACGCACACACACGCACGCACGCACGCACGCAAGCACGCACACCACACACACACACACACACACACACACACACCACCAGGGTAAAATGGTGCCAGCAGGTAGCCTGCTTGTCTGCTGCACTCTCACGGCAGAAGCAGCACTGTCGTCTTCTAACTACCGAGGTGTGGGACCTGGGTCACTCAGACACGAATTTCTAGCCTCGAGAATGAAATCTGTATGAGAAAATTCTTTCTTTCTTCACTCTTGTGAAAATGCCTACACGCCCCACAAAAAGGGAAGGGATGGTAAATGAGAGAGATACAAATACGGTAAGGGTAATCATGGTTAGGCCATATACACACACACAAACATTTGTCCATTCGTTAAAGGAGAGAGAGAGAGAGAGAGAGAGAGAGAGAGAGAGAGAGAGAGAGAGAGAGAGAGAGAGAGAGAGAGAGAGAGAGACGCATGGAACGGTGTGATGAAAAAAAAAAAAGAAAACAAAAGCACCTTATGCTCAGTCTTCGGAGGGTAACACAGAAACGTTGAGCAGGCCTGCTGTCGATTCCTCTAAAACATCTGTAGCAGAGCTATCGGTAGCGTACGAAGACTCCGAGTAGTCTGTAAACGAAGGCCTCGCGAGGTCTGCAGCGTGCGAGCGCGAGTGGCTAACGGGGCACTGGCGCTTGTAGCTGACGGGGCACTCGTAGCTGATGGGGCACTGGCACCAGTAGCTGATGGGGCACTCGTAGCTGATGGGGCACTGGCACCGGTAGCTGACGGGGCACTGGCACTAGTAGCTGATGGGGCACTGGCACTTGTAGCTGACGGGGCACTGGTAGCTGTCGGGGCACTTGTAGCTGACGGGGGCACTGGTAGCTGTCGGGGGCACTCGTAGCTGTCGGGGCACTCGTAGCTGTCGGGGCACTGGCATGCACAGCTTTGGGGATGCTGGCGCGCGAACCGCTGCTTCTGAGCGTCTGCCTCCAGTGCTTTCACTTCGTGCAGTTCCTCTCTCAGATCAGCCACGGCGGCAATCCTGAAAATCGGCAATGTCGTGTAGTCCCTCTCTCTCTCTCTGTCTGTCTCTGTCTCTGTCTCCCCCCCCCCCCCCCCCCTCCCCCAAGCGGTCGAAAGATTGGGAAGAAATTGACGTGGTTGTCGTTTATTTCTTGACGCGCGCGCGCACGCCTACACACACACACACACACCACACACACACACACACACACACACACACACACACACACACACCTCTCCCCTTTCGCAATTGTGA
>JADBJO010001919.1:221479-223979 GCA_016801955.1 Conus betulinus | reverse complement strand
AAAAGAACATTCCGACATTACCTATACTCATCGTATCCTTCACTGAGCCAGCTGGCATTTCTGTAACGTAAAGAAATCAGTAATTCAGCTAGAACCCAGCCTTTGGTTCCTTCTGATAGATGCAAAGTACTATGTTTATTGCCGAACCGACGGCGAGGTCCTCCATACGCGCCTGACACGTATTAAAAGATACACTGTGCACAGCATACAATTCAGTGTAAAAAAAAAAAAAAAAAAAAAAAAAAAAAAAAAACCCTACAAACTTAGAAACATCGCACACACACACGCCCCGCACGCACGCACGCGCGCCCTCACACACACACACACACACACACACACACACACACACACACACACACACACACACACACGCACGCACACACGCACGCACGCACGCACGCACGCAGGCACGCACGCACAGACAGACAGACATGACGGGCAGGGCGCTGACACATCAATGACGGGCAGGGCACTGACACATTAATGACGGGTCAGGGCGCTGACACATCAATAACGGGCAGGGCGCTGACACATCAATGACGGGCAGGGCACTGACACATTAATGACGCCATGGGCACGAGTGTGGCTGGAGAGACCGATTCTCGAGGCACACACCCGTGGGCAGTAGGGCAATTGAACGTGGCTAATGTGGGAAGGGAGGACACCAAGGCCTTGCGTTTTTTCTCTTGCAGTAGTCATGTGGTTGCGGCGGTTGTCTTCAAATTCTTCCTGGGCCTTCCTGGTTAGACTTCGCCATTCTGCTCTGTCTTGGCACAAACCTCTAGGTCTTTTGCAGGCGTGTAGCTGTGCTTCAGATTGTCTTTTACACAGTCTTTGAAGCGCTTTCTGGGGCGGCCTCTGGGTCTCTCTGGCCCTGCCCTCAGTTCTCCGTATAGCAACTGCCGAGGCAGTCTGTGAGGCTCCATACGGATGACATGTCCAGTCCAGCGAAGCTGGGCCTTCATTATCATGGCTTCGATGCTGAGCAGACCGGCCCTGTCCAGGACTTCCAGGTTGGTCACTCGGTCTTGCCACTTGATGCCCATAATCGCTCGTAGTGATCTCGTGTGGAAGCGTTCAAGCTGTTTCGTGTGTTTCCGGTACAGCGTCCAGGACTCACAGCCGTAGAGGAGACTAGTGAGAACAACAGCTTTGTAGACCTTGATCTTTGTGTCGAGCTTGATGCTTTTGTGGGTCATCACACGAGTACGTAGGCGGCCAAGAGCTTGGCTGGCTTTGCTGATCCTGGCAGAGATTTCTCTGTCAAGAGAGCCATCACACTGGAAATGACGCTCCCGAGGTACTTGAAGTGCTCGACAGTTTTCAGAATGGTGCCTCCGATCCGATGGTGATGGTGGGGGGAGGTTGCACTGTTAGGCCTGGGGAGGGTTGGTAGAGCACTTCCGTTTTTCCAAGGCTGATTGTGAGGCCAAAAAGCCGAGAGGCTTCCGCAAACTTGCTGACAATGAACTGGAGATCCGCTTCTGTGTGTGCCATCAGGGCACAGTCGTCGGCAAAAAAACAGCGTCAGTCACAAGTCTCTCGACTGTTCGGGTCTTGGCGCTCAGCCGACGAAGGTCAAAAACAGAGAGCCGTCCAGCCTGTACTTGATGTAGATGCCTCTGTCGAGATCTCCGAGGGCATGGTTCAGCACGCATGTGAAGAACAGGTTGAACAAGACCGGAGCGAGGACACAGCCCTGCTGACGCCGTTCGAGATTTCAAAGGGAGCAGAGCTGTCACCCCCAACAAGCACAAGACCAACCATGTCGTCGTGGAATAGGCGGATGATTTTTGTGAATTTCCTCGGACAGCCAAGCTTGGAGAGTATGACCCAGCGCCTCCCTGTTCACCGTGTCGAAGGCTTTTGTTAAGTCGATGAAGACAGCGTAGAGGTCCATCCGCTGCTCAATACACTTTTCTTGGACCTGTCTCACCGAGAAGACCATGTCGATGGTGCTGCGCGGCCTGGTCTGAAGCCAGACTGTGACTCTGGCAGTGACGGTTCTGACACAGCGCTGATCAGGCGGTTTAAGATGACTCTTGCAAGGATTTTCCCAGCGACTGAGAGAGAGGAGGGAGACGCCTCGGTAGTTACCACAGTCAGACTTGCTGCCCTTGTTTTTATACAGGGAGACAACAGTGTGCATCTCGAAAGTCTGTGGCATGGTTTCTTCCCCCCAAATGCTGCAGAGTATGTCGTGGAGAGTGTCCAGGGCCACTGGACCGGCTGCCTTGTACATCTCGGCTGGGATGCCGTCCATGCCTGGTGCCTTTACCACTGCTCGTCTGCTTCACTGCCTTAGTGATTTCCTCGAGGCTGGGTAGGAGGTCAAGCTCTTCCAGGGCCGGCTTCTCCGGGGATAGCGTTCAAGGCTGAAGAGTCGACTGTGGACGGTCTGTTGAGTAAGGTGGAGAAATGTTCCCTCCAGCGTTGTGTGATGCTGTCCTTGTCTTTCAGCAGGGTCTTGCCATCTGCAGACAGGAGTGGGGTGGTGCTG
>JADBJO010001919.1:203979-211479 GCA_016801955.1 Conus betulinus | reverse complement strand
GTCACACAAAATCTCGAAAAAAAAGGAGAGAGCATTACAAATACCCGTAAGTGTAGGCCATTATACAATAGTGCAGAACTTCTAATTTTAGGATGTTTCACTCTAAATTTCATGACTTATTGTCGTTTGTAGAGGGCTTTGTAGGCAGCGTCTCGCGTATGCTTTATCAGAACAGGCACCACTGAACACCACCGAGCTGACCTCGGCAGCAGGGCAGTGTCTCCTCCGGTGGGTTGCCTCTTGACGACTTGACACTGACTGCTCCCTGTGGGGGGCGTCCGTGCAGGGGTTGTGACGGGACTAGCCGGGATGTCACTGTGAACAGGGACCGGAATGAGTGGCGTGAGGACAGTGCCACTGGAGGAGTGGTGAGGACAGTGCCACTGGAGGAGTGGTGAGGACACAGTGCCACTGGAGGAGTGGTGAGGACAGTGCCACTGGAGGAGTGGTGAGGACAGTGCCACTGGAGAGTGGTGAGGACAGTGCCACTGGAGGAGTGGTGAGGACAGTGCCACTGGAGGAGTGGTGAGACAGTGCCACTGGAGGAGTGGTGAGGACAGTGCCACTGGAGGAGTGGTGAGGACAGTGCCACTGGAGGGATGGTGAGGACAGTGCCACTGGAGGAGTGGTGAGGACAGTGCCACTGGAGGAGTGGTGAGGACAGTGCCACTGGAGGAGTGGTGAGGACAGTGCCACTGGAGGAGTGGTGAGGACAGTGCCACTGGAGGAGTGGTGAGGACAGTGCCACTGGAGGAGTGGTGAGGACAGTGCCACTGGAGGAGCAATGAGGACAGTGCCACTGGAGGAGTGGTGAGGACAGTGCCACTGGAGTGATGGTGAGGACAGTGCCACTGGAGTGATGGTGAGGACAGTGCAGTGCCACAGTGCCAGTGGTGTGATGACAGGACAGTGCCACTGGAGTGATGGTGAGGACAGTGCCACTGGAGTGATGGTCAGGACAGTGGCACTGGAGGAGTGGTGAGAGGACAGTGCCACTGGAGGAGTGGTGAGGACAGTGCCACTGGAGAGTGGTGAGGACAGTGCCACTGGAGGGATGGTGAGGACAGTGCCACTGGAGGAGTGGTGAGGACAGTGCCACAGGAGGAATGATGAGGGACAGTGCCACTGGAGGAGTGGTGAGGACAGTGCCACTGGAGGGATGGTGAGGACAGTGCCACTGGAGGAGTGGTGAGGACAGTGCCACAGGAGGAATGATGAGGACAGTGCCACTGGAGGAGTGGTGAGGACAGTGCCACAGGAGGAATGATGAGGACAGTGCCACTGGAGGAATGGTGAGGACAGTGCCACTGGAGTGATGGTGAGGACAGTGCCACTGGAGGAGTAGTCAGGACAGTGCCACTGGAGGAGTGGTGAGGACAGTGCCACTGGAGGAGTGGTGAGGACAGTGCCACTGGAGGAGTGGTGAGGACAGTGCCATTGGAGGAGTGGTGAGGACAGTGCCACTGGAGGAGTGGTGAGGACAGTGCCACTGGAGGAGTGGTGAGGACAGTGCCACTGGAGGAGTGGTGAGGACAGTGCCACTGGAGGAGTGGTGAGGACAGTGCCACTGGAGGAGTGGTGAGGACAGTGCCACTGGAGGGATGGTGAGGACAGTGCCACTGGAGTGATGGTGAGGACAGTGCCACTGGAGTGATGGTGAGGACAGTGCCACTGGAGGGATGGTGAGGACAGTGCCACTGGAGGGATGGTGAGGACAGTGCCACTGGAGGGATGGTGAGGACAGTGCCACTGGAGGAGTGGTGAGGACAGTGCCACTGGAGGGATGGTGAGGACAGTGCCACTGGAGGAATGGTGAGGACAGTGCCACTGGAGTGATGGTGAGGACAGTGCCACTGGAGGAGTGGTGAGGACAGTGCCACTGGAGGGATGGTGAGGACAGTGCCACTGGAGGAATGGTGAGGACAGTGCCACTGAGTGTGATGGTGAGGACAGTGCCACTGGAGTGATGGTGAGGACAGTGCCACTGGAGTGATGGTGAGGACAGTGCCACTGGAGTGATGGTCAGGACAGTGGCACTGGAGGAGTGGTGAGGACAGTGCCACTGGAGGAGTGGTCAGGACAGTGCCACTGAGAGAGTGGTGAGGACAGTGCCACTGGAGGAGTGGTCAGGACAGTGCCACTGGAGGAGTGGTCAGGACAGTGCCACTGGAGGAGTGGTCAGGACAGTGCCACTGGAGGAGTGGTCAGGACAGTGCCACTGGAGGAGTGGTGAGGACAGTGCCATTGGAGGAGTGGTGAGGACAGTGCCACTGGAGGAGTGGTGAGGACAGTGCCACTGGAGGAGTGGTGAGGACAGTGCCACTGGAGTGATGGTGAGGACAGTGCCACTGGAGAGATGGTGAGGACAGTGCCACTGGAGTGATGGTGAGGACAGTGCCACTGGAGTGATGGTCAGGACAGTGGCACTGGAGGAGTGGTGAGGACAGTGCCACTGGAACAGTGGTGAGGACAGTGCCACTGGAGGAGTGGTGAGGACAGTGCCACTGGAGGGATGGTGAGGACAGTGCCACTGGAGGAGTGGTGAGGACAGTGCCACAGGAGGAATGATGAGGACAGTGCCACTGGAGGAGTGGTGAGGACAGTGCCACTGGAGGGATGGTGAGGACAGTGCCACTGGAGGAGTGGTGAGGACAGTGCCACAGGAGGAATGATGAGGACAGTGCCACTGGAGGAGTGGTGAGACAGTGCCACAGGAGGAATGATGAGGACAGTGCCACTGGAGGAATGGTGAGGACAGTGCCACTGGAGTGATGGTGAGGACAGTGCCACTGGAGGAGTAGTCAGGACAGTGCCACTGGAGGAGTGGTGAGGACAGTGCCACTGGAGGAGTGGTGAGGACAGTGCCATTGGAGGAGTGGTGAGGACAGTGCCACTGGAGGAGTGGTGAGGACAGTGCCACTGGAGGAGTGGTGAGGACAGTGCCACTGGAGGAATGGTGAGGACAGTGCCACTGGAGGAGTGGTGAGGACAGTGCCACTGGAGGAGTGGTGAGGACAGTGCCACTGGAGGGATGGTGAGGACAGTGCCACTGGAGGAGTGGTGAGGACAGTGCCACTGGAGGGATGGTGAGGACAGTGCCACTGGAGGAGTAGTCAGACGGTGCCACTGGAGGAGCAATGAGGACAGTGCCACTGGAGGAGTGGTCAGGACAGTGCCACTGGAGGAGCGATGAGGACGGTGCCACTGGAGGAGTGGTCAGGACAGTGCCATTGGAGGAGTGGTGAGGACAGTGCCACTGGAGGAGTGGTGAGGATAGTGCCCACTGGAGGAGTGGTGAGGACAGTGCCACTGGAGGAGTGGTGAGGACAGTGCCACTGGAGGAATGGTGCGGGACAGTGCCATTGGAGGAGTGGTGAGGACAGTGCCACTGGAGGAATGGTGAGGACAGTGCCACTGGAGGAGTGGTGAGGACAGTGCCACTGGAGGAGTGGTGACGACAGTGCCACTGGAGGAATGGTGAGGACAGTGCCACTGGAGGAGTGGTGAGGACAGTGCCACTGGAGGAGTGGTGAGGACAGTGCCACTGGAGGAGTGGTGAGGAAAGTGCCACTGGAGGAGTGGTGACGACAGTGCCACTGGAGGAATGGTGAGGACAGTGCCACTGGAGGAGTGGTGAGGACAGTGCCACTGAGGAGTGGTGAGGACAGTGCCACTGGAGGAGTGGTGAGGAAAGTGCCACTGGAGGAGTGGTGCAGTAGATGAGGCAGAAAAGAAAGGCGAAGAAGGCTCATTTAGAGCTACTGCAGAGTGAAATCTCTCTCTCTCTCTCTTTCTTCTCTCTCTCTCTCTCTCTCTCTCTCTCTCTCTCTCTCTCTCTCTCTCTCTCTCTCTCTCTCTCTCTCTCTCTCTCACACACACACACACACACACACCCCCCCCCCACACCACACACACACACACACACACACACACACACACATACATACACACGCACATGCATCCCCCCCTCACACACACACACACACACACACACACACACACACACACACACACACACACACACACACACACTCACTCACTCACTCACTCACTGCAGCGTTGAAGCGAATCGCAGACCATGCCTTTCGTACAGAAGGTCGGGTTGGCCGAGCAGTTCCGATGAATATTCATACCTGCACACAACGTGCGGTTGGCCCCGTCATCTCTGTGGACACTCCCTTTTGACAGAAGCACTCGTACTATTTGGCTATGACAATACAATTGTGGGCGACACCGTCTTTTATTTTATAATACTATTTGCGAAGCATTACATATACCTTTGTAAAATAAACAACACCCTGCCACAAATACAAGCATTTATAAACAAATTGAAATTTAGATACAAAATTGAGGAACATATTGCATATTTGAAATTAAACCATGCAGATTTTTTGACTAGACGGCTGACATACAGACCATTGATGGATACTGTGTAACATTTGTACCTTTTGTTTTTTTTTTTTTTTTTTTTTTCTTTTCAAAAACAAGTTTCACTAATAGATTTAGAAGTGTAAGATGAGGTGTGTAAATGAACACTTTTTTGTACATTATTAGAGGCCTGATTTCAATATTTTGCCAAACAATGATGTGAAAAAACATCCCTGTCAGCATGATTTTTCTTGATGCATCCACCGCTCTCTCTCTCTCTCTCTCTCTCTCTCTCTCTCTCTCTCTCTCTCTCTCTCTCTCTCTCTCTCTCTCTCTCATTAGATAATGTTTGCATGAATTTGTGACTCACGACAGATGTTGTCGATGTCACAGTTACTGCCCAGCTGACAGTACCCCTTCATGTTGCCCACGCACAGTTCCCCAGGCTCCAGCTCTGCACAGACGAGATCGAGAAAGGCTTGGCACCTGCACTGGCAGAGAGCGTTCCAAGAGTCTGAGTCAGAGCATGGCAGAGCTGCAGCCTGCACCGTGGCGCTGGATCTACCCAAGATCTTCTGATCCTGGCACAAGAGCACCGACGGGGACCGAATAGCCCAGTGGTGGAGCACCGGACTCGTAATCTTGGGGTTGCGGGTTCGAATCTCCGCCGGCCGTTTCGGTATGGGGGGGGATTTTGACCTCGGAGTTAACATTGGTTCTGACTCCATTTCCCATACAGTCCTTCGAATGAGACTATAAACCGAGGTTCCGTGTGAGAACGCACGCATAACATCTTGCACACACACGTCAAATCCCATCACCAACTTTCGGAAGAGAAGGCCAGTTTGGCCGTTGGTATGGATGGATGACACATTACACATAGCATGCACCTTCCCCTTAATGCCGGGATTGAAAGAAAACGGTCATACACACAAAAAACCCACTCCCTTTGTTGGGTAGATGGGATTAATTCATGCCTGTCTATACAGGGAGTGTCCGCAGGAGTATCAGCCTGCGTACGCGGGAAAAAAAAAAAAAAAAAAAAAGCACCGACCTCTTCCCAAGCCATGTTCAGAAACAAGGCCAGGGTGTTTTGGGGACTCAATCAACAGCCGCTGGCTGGAGCGTTCCAACACACAGCTTAGGGGTGGCAAGGGCAAAAAGACTGGGTCGTGTTTCGGAGAAGGACATGACTGATTTTGTTGAGGCCATTGTTGCGCGTCAGACAACCAGACAGGTGCTGTGATTCATCATCACGGCTTTACCTGCCGCTGGTTGCCATGATGACGTCATCATTGATCATCTCCTGTCAATCATTGACTGCTCGTGTGCTTCTTCTGTGATGATTTTGTTCACAGCTTGCAGAGGAGATACAGATGCGTTGTTCATGATTGTGATTTTTTTTTTTTTACGTCAAAAATGAGAGTTCGTACAAACACTAAAAGCGATGAAAAAAAAAAAACAAAACCCAAGCAACCAACTAAGCAAACAAACAAGCAAGAAAGAAAAAATAAACCGACACTAAAAAAAAAAAAGAAGAAAAAATCATCATTTTTAAAAGGCGTGACCAATGCAATGACGTAGCGTCTGATTAGAAATAGGCGCGTTTAAACGTAAGTTTCTTCTACCTTCTGAAGCAGTCTCAATGAAGCGGCTTGTTCACTACGGTGCACACGGTTCACCCAAGATCAACAACGTCAGGAAAAGGCAGGATGAAGTCTTACAGAATTAGGTGTTGTAACCCAGCCAAGCAGGAACGTCTATAGACGGCGATTCATAACCAACAAACACTGACTGGAAGTGGAAACTGGATGGGAATATGGCAAGACGGTGGAAAGGGGGTGGGTGGCTTAGGGGCTGAGGAGGGAGGGAGGTGGTGTGTGTGTGTGTGGGGGGGGGGGGGGGGGGGAGGGTAGCAGTAGCGATCAAACATACTTCGTCAAAACTATATGTAAAGAGATAGGGGGGGGGGGGGGGGGGGGGGGGGGGGGGGGATCTTCATGACCGGGTGTATTACATTCAATCTCCCTTTTACACACACACCCACACCCACTCACTCGCTCACTCACTCACACACACACACACACACACACACACACACACACACACACACACACACACACACACACACACACACACACACACACACACACCTCTCTCTCTCTCTCTCTCTCTCTCTCTCTCTTTATATGCTACTCCTTCATATGACATTATCATGTCTACGAATGAAATGTTTCTTTCTTCCAGAACACACTCTCCCTTTCCGTGTTATATTTTGCCTCTCTCTTTAATGTCATTTTCTTTTTTTTTTTTTTTATTCCCCCTTCTTTGTAAATCAGTATCATTATTTATTCTATTTTTTTTTTCTTTTTGGATGTTTGCATTTTGTCAGCGTGTACCTTTCCAATACAGGTATATTATGGCAACCACGCTGGTGACAGCCCTGATGTGGCCCTTTGTGGTCGGATGGGCTATAAGCAACACTATCTTACCTTACCCTTTTTTTTTGCTATGAAAGAAAAGAACAAAGGGTGGTGTTCATGGAGTACAAGAAACGCTGGCACTCACGACACATGCCGTCGATGCAGCTGGCACCAGCCAGACATGGATTCTTGCTTTGGTTGGCACAGGGGTGTCCAGTCTGGATGCCTGCGAGGCAGAAGATCACGCCAGAAACAAGTGCTAAAAATAACTGCAGAAGATCATGCTAAAAAACAGTGCTAAAAATAACTGCAGAAGATCATGCCAGAAACAAGTCAGAAAAATAACTGCAGAAGATCATGCTTAAAAAACAAGTGCTAAAAATAACTGCAGAAAACCATGCCAGAAACAAGTCTGAAAAATAACTGCAGACGATCATGCTAAAAACAAGTGCTAAAAATAACTGCAGAAGATCATGCTAAAAACAAGTGCTAAAAATAACTTCAGAAAATCATGCCAGAAACAAGTCTGAAAAATAACTGCAGACGATCATGCTAAAAACAAGTGCTAAAAATAACTGCAGAAGATCATGCTCAAGACAAGTGTGAAAAATAAATGCAGAAGATCATGCTAAAAACAAGTGTGAAAAATAGCTGCAGAAGGTCATGCTAAAAACATGTGTGAAAAATAACTGCAGAAGATCATGCTAAA
>JADBJO010001919.1:183979-188979 GCA_016801955.1 Conus betulinus | reverse complement strand
GCACCACCTCAGAGGCAGTGCACCCACACCGCTCATTCTGACACCCCGTCCACAGCCACAGCCCGGTCGGCCCCGCCGCAGCCCCGGCACCGGCAATCCACAGGGGGCAGTCAATGTCAAGCCAAGAAGCAACTCACTGGAGGAGACACTGCACTGCTGCCGAGTCACTTCGATGGTGTTCAGTGGCGCCTGTTCTGATACGCATGACACAACCTACTAAGCCCCCTACTGACGACAATAATTGCTTCGTCGCGGAGCCGGCGTGAGTGAGCTCCTCCCCCCCCCCCCCCCCCTCCGCCCCCCCTCCCGGGAGGGCGCCAACACGTCCGTCCAAAGATAGCCGCCTTGGTTTCGCCTATACCGGTGACCCCGACGGAACCAAACAAGGCCACAGACGTGGACAGGACATCGAAATTGAGGTCACCATGAGAGCACAGGGCATGAGGGGCCACAGAATTTGAGACAGGTTTTTTTTTTTTAATGCTGATCGATGAGAATGAGAACGATTAAGATGATGCTACGGATTTCCATTTCGGTCTGAGACTATATGACAGGGCTGTACTCTGAGTTTCCTTTCATAACATATCCTGGCGTCAACCAGGCCCGAGAGATACAGGCACCTGCAGTGGTGGTCAGGAAATTTGAGCAACACTCTCAGAAACGCATCCATTAAGTGGAAAAACTCGACTGTGTGGTCCCAGACTTCCCAACTGAGTCAGCAGCAAACTCAACTCTGGGTAGGAGCCGGTCGATGCAGAAAAAACCCACATCACTCTGATGGGATTCGAACGCAAGACCTCCCAGCCGGGAGTCCGCGACGCTAACCACTTCGCCACGGCGACTGGTAAAAAAAAAAGCACCGTGAATTTGCCACCGAGTTGCATTGGCACCCACATCTTATTGTTCTGTAAATATCACAAAGAACTTGCGACACACACACACACACACACACACACACACACACACACACACACACACACACACACACACACACTCACACAAAACACAGACACACACACGCAAAACAACAGGAGATGCATTGCTTACCATCGGCTCATTTTCTAGTAGCTATCACTTAGATGTTTATCTACTTATAATGGATACGTGTACGTATCTTTAGATGTCCATCTATGTATAGTGTTTATGTCTATGTGTCTTTGTAACTATATATCTATCTCTATAAATACAGACGGACAGAAAAATAGATAGACAGATATATGTTTGTATGTGAAGAGACAGAGATACTCATACACACAAAAACACGCACGCACGCACACACACACACACACACACACACACACACACACACACACACACACACGCACGCACACACACACACACACACACACACACACACACACACACACACACACACCCGCACATGTGGACGTGACGAAATGAGTTAAGTGGTTGTGATCAGACCATCATACCACCACCTGAGACTCAAACTTACTGCACTGTTCTATTAAAAGCCTACAGAATGTTAGAATGTAAACATCTCAGCCCCCCCCCCCCCCCTCCGCCTCCCCCCCCCCCCCCTCCCCCCCGCCGCCCGCCCCAGCATGACACAATCTAAAGAACGGTACAATGTTGACACTTCACCACTGGACAAATATTCAAATATCATAAAGCAGCTCACCGCACACCGACACTTACAATGTTATCAAACATCTCACCACCCAACGAAGCGTTACAGTTTTGTTATCCGACTCTTTGTACGAGAAAGCCGACTGAATGCGACAACATTATAGATGATCTAACCACTCGACAAAGCCTTCTGGGGGTTACAGTGTTGATGAGGCTGCTGGACCATAGAAACCCACGCCTCACATCTTCACAGCTCATGCGTGGATAGAAACAGAAACAGACGTGGTCTCTCTTGCGTGGGGGCCATACAACTCCACTCACGCTTCATGCTTCATGGTTCACGGCTTACGCGTGAGGGGAGAAGTGGGGGCTGTCCATTCTTTTCAAAGCGTGAAGTTCAAGGTCCTGGTCACCATTGGCCAGTTCAATATGGATGACTACAAAGAATTATCAATCGCGTTGGTCCGGGCAAGGCCCCTCCTCTGGAATCCACATGTGCCTGAACTCAAGGACTATGAATAAAGAACACAAGTTTGGGAAGACGTGGCAACGATTCTGACTGCACCCAAAGGTAACTTTTAAATCGAATTGTTCATTTATTCATTGGAATTCATAGTCCAGTTAACCAAGAGGCGGCAGTCTTACCTCAGCGCTTGTACACATGTACAGATTAATATCACATTTTGTAATGTCAGCAACACAGAATTCATTACAGCTTGTCTTGTCCATGCGTGAGAAGCGAGGCCTGAGCTCCTGTGGCCCAGAGCATGAAAGGTGGGACGTGAAGTATGAGGCGTGAGACGTGAAGCATGAGGCGTGAGGCGTGAGACGTGAAGCTTGAGGCATGAGACGTGAAGTATGAGGCATGAGACGTGAAGCATGAGGCGTGAGACGTGAGGCATGAATTTCTATGGCCCTGCAACCTAACCTTCTCACTGTACAAGAAAGACAGGCTGTTGCGAGTTTCGAAAAAAAAAAAAATCATCTGGCTCTCTCAAGGCAGCTTGGCGGGGACAATTTCAACAACCAGCTCACCACACAACAAAGCCTTGTATGTGCAGCGATGTGATAAACCAGCGCAAAACACAACAAATCCCAGTATGTGATACAATGTGAGAAACAAACTCACCATGCAGCTAACCCCACTCTCCGTGTCACAACGTGTAATCATCAACTCATCACACACAGAATCCTAGTACGTGTTGCAATGTGGTAAACCAGCTCAACACACAGCAAAGCACAGAGGTGTTACAATGTGATCAAGTAGTTCGCCAAACCTATTTGCATGTCACATTGTGATCAACCCATTCACCACACCGCAAAAACCCATTTTATGGCATGTCTAACGACGTGGTAAACCAACTCATCACACTATAAAGCTCAGCAGTTGTGTGCCACAAAAATGATGAAGAAACTCGCCACACAAGAAAACCCTTCTCCATCATGACCCGATATGTTAACTAAGCACAGACAAAGCCCGTGTTATGGTTCGATCCCGATGTATGGTGCAATGTTATAAACCGACTAACCGCACAGCAAAGCCCATTTTACGTTACGTTACATCCCGATGTGTTACAATGTGAGAAAGCGGCTAACCACACAATAAAGCTCAAGGTACGTTAATCGTTACCCTTTGTGTCACAACACGATAAAACCGGCTAACTACACAACACGCCACATTTGATGTTACGACCCGGTGTTGCAATGTTATGAACCGACTTACCGCTCTGCAAAGCCCATTTTACGTTACACCGCGATGGGTTACATGTGAGAAACCGATATAACAGCCCATTCTTACCCCCCCCCCCCCCCCCCCCCCCCCCCTTCTGGAACTTACCCCGGGGTAAGTCTGGGCTAGCCTGCTTTTACCCCCGGGTCATTCCAGGACTAGCTGGAACTTACCCCCCCCCCCCCAACTGAACTGACCCCCCCCCCCCCCCCCCCCCAGTCATCTACATTGTACAAGGTACACAGACACTCAGGAGATACTAATTAGCTGTAAAAATAGTTAAAATCTCTGATGTACATCAAAGTGACCAATGATCAGTGACACTGACCACTGGTTGTCTGCATTGCACAAAGTATACAAACACTCATGAGACACTGATTAACTTTAAAAATAGTCGAAATATCTGATTTACGTCATAGTGACCAGTGGTCAGTGGCACTGACCACCAGTCATCATCTGCATTGTATAAAAGGTACACAGGTACTCGGGAGACTATAATTAGCTGTGAAATAGTTACAATCTCTGATTTACGTCATGATAACCAGTAGTCAGTGGTACTGACCACAAGTAATCTACATTGTACAAGGTACAAAAGCACTCGGGAAACACTAATTAGCTGTTAAATGGTTAAAATCTCCGATTTACGTCATAATGACCAGTGTCAGAGGCATTGGCCATTAGTCATCTGCACTCTACAAGCTAAGGTACACAGGTACTCAAGAGACTCTAAAAACCCCCGGGGGGTAAATTCCAAGTAGGGGGAAGGTAAGTTTTAGCTAGTCCTAGAATGTCCCCCGGGGGTAAAAGCAGGCTAGCCCAGACTTACCCCAGGGTAAGTTCCAGAGGGGGGTAAGAACGGGCTGTTACACCGGCTAACCACACAATGAAAATCAATGCACGTTAATTATGACCGTTTGTGTTACAACACAATAAACCAGCTAACCACACTGCAAACCACGTTTTACATTACGACCCGATTTAGTACTACGTAACAAACCGGCTAACCACCCAACGAAGCCCTTTTCATGTTACAACCTGGTACGCTGCAATGTGATAAACCGACTAACTACACAACGAAGCTCAAAGTACCACCCTTTATGTTACAGGACGATAAACCGGCTAAACACACAACAAGTTACATCTTATATTACGACTCGATGTGTTACTATGTAATAAACCTGACCAGCCAACAAAACCCATTTTATGTTACGATCCGAAGTGCTGCAATGTGAGAAACCGGCTAACCACACAATGAATAAAGCTCCATGTACGTTAAGCATGAACTTTTGTGTTACAACACGATAGACCTACAAACCACACAGTAAAAACTCAATGTACGTTAAGTATGACCTTTCGCGTTACAACACGATAAAACCGGCTAACCACACAAGTCACGTTCTATGTGACGACCCGATGTGTCACTATGTAACAATCCGGCAAAGCACATAACAAAGCCCATTTTACTTCATGACGTGACACTTCAACTCACCACACGACAAAACCATTGTGTGTTTTAAACGTGGTAAACCAGCTCAACAAACAAACAAACAAAAGGTCACGAAGTATGACAATCTCACCAACCAGCTTACCACAGAACAAAGTGCGCCTCATGAGCCAACGTACTAAACAATAAAACCCGCTGCACTGAGTACTACAATATCAAAAAAAAGGGAAAAAAAGACTT
>JADBJO010001919.1:163979-173979 GCA_016801955.1 Conus betulinus | reverse complement strand
CGTCTCTATCTTCAAAGAAAGAGCATCGAGCAACAATCGGCGAATACGGCTTAGAGTTAAGACGGTGGACTCGGTCAAATTGTATACTACCTGCAAGTTCAAATTTGTCAGTAATCATTTCGCTTACTGAGTCTTCACAGTCTTGCCCTGTTTCATTCTGTCTACGAGGGATACCGTGAACAATTATGTTATTCCTCGTTGATCTGCCTTCTAGATCGCCCTCTTTTCTGTCTAGATATTTCACCCGCTCACTCAAACTGCCATTTTAACTTTTCAATCTGTCGTCGTTTATCCATATCTTTAGGTCTGACATTTCCTGTCTTTAACTGGAAACCTCTTCCTGTAAACTAGAACACATGTCCTTTACATCTTTCATGTCAACACACATGTTGTCGAACTATGTAAAGTAGAACACATGCCCTTTACATCTTTCATGTCAACACACATGTTGTCGAACTATGTAAAGCAGAACACACATGCCCTTTACATCTTTCATGTCAACAAAACATGTTGTCGAACTATGTAAAGCAGAACACACATGTCCTTTACATCTTTCATGTCAACACACATGTTGTCGAACTGTGTAAAGCAGAACACATGCCCTTTACATCTTTCATGTCAACACACATGTTGTGGAACTATGTAAAGTGGAACACATGTCCTTTACATCTTTCATGTCAACACACATGTTGTGGAACTAACAGTTCAGACTGTTCATGCCCGTTACAGAGCTTAATCTAGGATTTTTTAAAAAGGGGGGCAGTCTCCCCCCCCCCCCCCCCCCCCCCCCCCCATCGAAAAATGGGGGCACTCCCTCCCCCTCCCCCCCCCACCTCCAGAGCCACTTCTTCAGCCAATCGTCTTGAAACCGGTGTTCCCCTGCACTGGCACTCTTTTCGGGTTGCTTCTCCCAGCTTTTCGCGGTTTCTTCATGATCTTCTCCACCCTGGCATGGCACAGAATCTTTTTTTTTTTTTCACTTTTCCTCCACGAATGTCGAAGTCGAATCGGGTGGGTGCACGCTTCATTTAGGAAAATATCCAATATGGCGCCTTAAACTCTCGCAACTTCTCTTCAGTGATCGAGATGGAGGAGATGAACGCCGCCGATTGGTTGATTTACACTAACAGCCAATGAAATATCAAGAAATCGTTCGCTCCTGCTCAGTCCTAGTTTCAGTTTTTCAAGCAGACGACAAACGAGCGCCCGCAACGATCAGTGAACAGGGCGGGCAGTCCTGCAACTGTGCGGGAGTCTGCCCGCGTTAAGACTCGGTAATTGTGGGAAGGAACAGATTTTCGGGGGATTGTACCAGTCCCGCGCTCTAGATTAAGCTCTGCCGTCACCGTGTCTTTCACAGACGACATCGGGGAGGATCCGGCGGAACTGCAGACGTCCCAGATGCAGATTCCTGTCCACTGACGCTGTCTCTGCGGTTCACTCCTCCACTGCCACGTCGTGCCTGCCTCAAACTGCCCTGTGGACCGGGGTTTAATTCCACATCGCCACAACGTAGAATTAAATGTCCGCAGACAAAACAGAGAGAGCAACAGTCCCAGGGTGACACCGTCACAGCGTGTTCTCAACGTCAACACGGACCCCCTCATGGCGCCTAAAACTTTGCACGTTTCAGCATAAAACGAAGCGTATAGTGTCGCAAATGCTCTACTAACAGAGCGGAATCTCAGCGCGTAGGAGGGCATAGCACTTCACCGTGAGGCTGACCTACTTCGATAACACAGTGTGGCCTGTGTACTGGTCAAACACCGGTAAGGAATGCAGAGCACATCAAGCGTGACTTTTTTTTTCTTAGTGTACTCGAGTGAACCCGAGAGAGAGAGAGAGAGAGAGAGAGAGAGAGAGAGAGAGAGAGAGAGAGAGAGAGACAGACAGACAGACAGACAGACAGACAGACAGAGACATACAGACAGACACAGACAAACAGAGAAGAGGAAGAAGAAGAAGAAGAAGAAGAAGAAGAAAACGAAGAAGAAGAAAAGAAGAAGAAGAAGAAGAAAACGAAGAAGAAGAAGAAGAAGAAAGAAGAAGAAGAAGAAGAAGAAGAAGAAGAAGAAGAAGAAAAGAAAAGAAGAAGAAGAAGAAGGAACAACAGAACGATCGAGCGAACGACGGAATGAAAGAAAGCAGAAGTGAAAAACCATGCGTACTGCATCTCCCATCCTCACAGATGAGGCCGAGGGCACAGACGGCCACACGACTGATGTTGCTGCACCGAGCCCCCCTTCCTCAGCACTGCAACGCACAAAACCACAGAGAGCATGATTTCTGTAGAAACATCTGGCATGACGCACATGGACTCACCCACGTCCATCACCGTTGACTTCAAATTTCCCAGTATATTCCCTTACCTTCACACCAAACACAATCCTCATTACCTCAACAACCCCCCCTCCACCCCCCCCCCCCCCACACACACACATACATACATACATACACACACACACACACACACACACACACACACACACACACACACACACACACGCACGCACGCACACACGCACCCATGCACACACACACACACACACGCGCGCGCACGCGTGCGCACGCGCGCACACACACACACACGCACACACATCGCGCAACACACACACACACACACACACACACACACACACACACACACACACACACACACACACACATATGCACACCGTTGCAACATCATTTGTTTGCCTCAGGTCCCCTCTAAACATTTCACATGTTTTTTTTTTTTTTTTTAATTCAGATTTGTCCAGTAATTTTGTTATTTTCTTACTCTTTTTTTTTCCCACAGTCACTATTATATTTTTCCTCTTTCCTAATTGATTCATTCACATTTGCACCATTTATGATTATAATCTGATTTCTAATGGGATGGCTACGGGCGGAAATTTAAAACAAAGGCAAAAATAGAATTTATGAGCCGCTAAACGAAGGGGAGAAAAACAAATTGCGAAACAAGACACAACGCGTTTCGACTATTTCGTATTCTTCGGCCTGAACAAACAACATTCAAAACTATGGCAACAATGGATGAAAAAACAACCACCTATTTGTTTCCATAGTTTTGAATGTTGTTTGTTCTGCCTGGAGAAGACCCAATAGGTCGAAACGCGTTGTGCCTGTTTGTTTGGCGGCTCAGTATTTTTTGTTCCCAATTATGATGTTATGCTATCTACTTATTCATATTATTTTATCACTCTTGTATTTGTTATTCATGTATGTATGTATGTACGTAAGTACGTACGTACATACATACATACATACAGTATGTATATATATATATATATATATATATATATATATATATATATATATACATACATACATACATACATATATATATATATATATATATATATATATATATATATATATATATATATACATTTATTATTACCCATTCACCACCCACTCAAGCACATACTGTTATACAGTCAGAATTATCTACCACTGTACATATGAATGCTTATCTCCCCCTATTTCTTCAATCTAAGACATAAGAGCAAGCTTTGTTTATAATCGAATATTTCTTGCAGTCATTGCAACACCAAGCTGCTCTGTAAGTTGCTGGAATGGCGCTCGGTTACTTTTCCTTGGAATTTATTAGTTTATTATCATAAATATGTAAATGTTGTACAAACATATTTTTTTTTGTTATTTCATTTAAACAAATACAAAGTTTAACAATAAAACATCTCCTTGTCATTATATTCATGATTTTGTAAAGATTAAACGAAAATAAGGTGTGTGTGTGTGTGTGTGTGTGTGTGTGTGTGTGTGTGTGTGTGTGTGTGTGTAGAACAACAAAAAAAAGATATATCGGGCAATGTAATATGTAAGACTGCTGTGATCTATCTGGGAAAAAATCTGTTCATGCCACCTGCTCCAATGCCTTTCGTTTATTGGATCGGAGTCGTCAGAGATGCACGGCTTGTAGAAGCTACGTTCTCTTGGCATAAAATGAAGCACCACAGTATACAAAGGGTTAAAACACACACACACACACACACACAAATCAACGACAGCCCAATGCAGCCAGCGAAGGGTAGGAAGTAAAGCAAAAAAGAACATGTGGTTGTGAAACACGTTGCTAAAAAAAAAGGGGGGTTTTGGTGGGTGTGTGGGGTGTTTGGGGGGTTTTGTGTGGTGTGGGGGGGGGGTGTGTGGGGGGTTAGTGGTTGGGGGTTGGGGGGTTGGGTGGGGGTTTTTGTTGGGGGTGGGTTTGTTTTTGGTTTCGTGGGTTAGTGGTGGGGTTGTGGTTGGTTGTTTTGGGTTGGGGGTGTTTGGGTGGGTGTTGGGTGGTGTAGGGGGTTGGGGTTGTGGGTGTGGGGTGGGGTGGGGGTTTTGTTGGGGGGGGGGGGGGTTTGGTGGGGTTGGGGGGGGGGGGGGTTTGGTGGGTTTGGGGGGGGTTGGGTGGGGGGGGTGGTGTTGGGTGGGGTTTTTGGTTGGGGGGGGGTGGGTGGTTTGGGGGGGGGTTGGGGTGTGGGGTTGGTGGGGGGGGGGGGGGTTATTTCCTTGGGTTTTTTGTTTTTGGTGTGGGGGGGGGGGTTTGGGTTGGGGGGGGTTAGTGGGGGGGGGTTGTGTTGTGGTTGGGTTGGGGGTGGTTTGGTGGGGGGTGGGGGGTGGTTGGGGTTGTGGGGGTTGGGGTTGGGGGCTGGGGGGTTGTGTTTTGTGGGGGGGGGTTTTTTTTGGGTTGGGGGGGGGTGGGTTTGGGGTGGGGGGGGGGGGTTGGTGGGTGGGGTTGGGGGGGAGGGGTTAGTTGGGGGGGGGGGTTGGGGGTTTTGGGGGGGGGGGGGGGGGTGTTGGGGGTTTGGTTTTGTTTGGGGGGGGGGGTGGGTTTGGTGGGTGGGGTGGGTGGGGGGGGTGGGGGGGGTGGGAGGGGGTGGGGGGGGGGGGGGGTTGGGGGGTGGTGGGGGGGTGTGTTTGGGGTTTTTGGGTGGGTGGGGGGTGTTGTAGGGGGGGTGGGGGGGGTGGGTGGGGGGGGGGGTGTTGGGTTGTTGGTGGGGGGTTGCCAGGGGGAACGGGGGGGGTTTGGTGGGGGGGGGGTGGTGGTTGTGGGGGGGGGGGGGGTTTTGTGTGGGGGGTGTGGTGGGGGGGGGGTGGGGGTTGGGGTGGGTTGGTGGGGTTGGGTGGGGGGTTGGGGGGGGGGGGGGGGGGGTTGGTGGTTTGGGGGGGGGGGGGGGGGGGGGGGGGGGGGGGGGGTTGGTGGGGGGGGGGGGGTGGGTGGGGTGTTGGGGGGGGGGGGTTGGGGGGTGGGGGGGTGGGGGGGGGGGTTTGGGTTGGGGGGGGGGTGTGGGTGGTGTGGTGGGGTTTGGGGGGGTGGGGGGGTGGTTTGTTTTGGGGGGGGGTTTTTTATTTTGGGTGGGGGGGGTGGGGGTGGGGGGGGGGGTTGGGGGGGGGGGGGGGGGGTGGGTGGTGGTGGGGGTGGGTGGGTGGTGTGTTGGGGGGGGTGGTTGTTGGGGTTGGGGGGTGGGGGTTTTTTGGGGTGGGGGTTTTTTTAGTTTTTTTTTTTTTTGTGGGGGGGGGGGGTTGGGGGGGGGGGTAGGGTTTGGGGGGGGTTATGTGGGTGGGTGGTGGGGGTTTGGTGTTTGGGGGGGGGTTTTTGGGGTTTTTTTTTGGGTGGTGGTGGGGGGGGGGGTTGTGGGGTTGGGGGGGGTTGTGGGTGGGGTGGTGGGGTGGTTTGGGGGGGTGGGGGGTTTTGGGGGGGTGGGTGGGGGGGGGGTTTGTTTGGGGGGGGGGTTGGGGGGTTTGGGTGGGTTTGGGGTTGGTTGGGGGGGGGGTTGGGTTGTGGGGTGGGGGGGGGGTTTGGTTTGGGGGTGTTTTTGTTTTTTTTTTTTTGGGGGTGGGGGTGTTGGTGGTTTTGGGGGGTGGGGGTTGGGGGGGGGGGGTTGTTGGGTTTTTGTGGGTTGGGGGGGGGGTTTTGTGGTGGGGACTTTGGGTTGGGTTGTGGTGGGGGGGGGGGGTTTGGTTTTTTTTGGGGGGGTGGTTTGGGGGGTTTTTTGGGGTTAGGGGGGGGGGGGGGGTTGGGGGGGTGTTGTTGTTTTTTTTGGTTTTGTTTGGTTTGGGGGGGGGGGTTGGGTTTTTTTTTTGGAGGGGTGGGTGGGGGGGGGGGTGGGGGTGGGGGGGGGGGGGGGGTGGGGGGGGGGGGGGGTTGGGGGGGGGTGGGTGTTGGGGTGGGGGTGTGGGGGGGGTTTTTTGGGGGTTTTGGGGGTTTGTGGTTTTGGGTGTTGGGGGGGGTGTG
Organism: Conus betulinus; assembly: GCA_016801955.1. Taxonomy (NCBI): domain Eukaryota; kingdom Metazoa; phylum Mollusca; class Gastropoda; order Neogastropoda; family Conidae; genus Conus; species Conus betulinus. The sequence continues at coordinate 167,732 of JADBJO010001919.1, read as the reverse complement.
TTTGGTGGGTTTTTTTTGGTGGTTGGTGGTGGTTGGGTGGGGGGTGGGGTGGGTTTAGTGGGGGGGGTGGGGGGTGGGGGGTTTTGTTTTGGGTGTGTTGGTTGTTTTTTGGTTTTTTTGGTTTTGGTGGGTGGGGGGTGGGTTGTTGGTGGGGGGTGTTGGGTGGGTTGGGGTTGGGGGGGTGGTTGTGTGGGTGTTTGGGGGGGTTGTTGTTGGGGGGGGGGGTTTTTTTGTGGGTGGTGGGGGTTGGTGGGGGTTTTTTGGGGTGGGTTTTTGGGTTGGTTTGGGTGGTTTGGGGGGGGGGGGGGGGTGGGGGGTGGGGGGGGGGGGGGGGGTGGGGGGGTGGGGGTGTTTGGTTTTTGGGTTTTTTTTTTTGGGGGGGGGTTTTTTTTTGGGGGGGGGTGGGGGGGGGGGGTGGGGGGGGGGGGGGGTTTTTTTTGTGGTTGGGGGGGTGGGGGTTGTTTTTTTGGGGTGGGGTGGTTGGGGGTTGGTGGTGTTTGTTGGGTTTGGGGGGTGTTGGGGGGGGTTGGGTGGTGTGGGTTTGGGGGTTTGTGTTGGGGGGGGTGTGGGGGGTTTTTGGGGTTTGGGGGGTTTGGGGGGTTTGGGGGGGAGGGTTGGTGGGGGTTGGGTGTTTTGGGGGGGTGGGGGGGTTGGGGGGGGGGGGTTGGGGGGTTTTTGGGTGGGGTGGGGGGTTGGGGGTGGGGGGTGGGTTTTTGTGTTTTTTTGGGGGGGGGGGGGGGGTTTGGGGGGGTTAGTTGGGGGGGTTGGGGTGGGGGGTTTGGGGTGGTTTTTTGTTTTGGTTTGGGGGGGGGGTTTTGGGGTGGGGGGGGGGGGGGGTTTTTGTGGGGGGTTGGGGGGGGTGGGGGGGGGGTTTGGGTGTGGTTGGGTTTTTTGGTGGGGGGGGTTTTGTTTTTGGGGTGGGGGGGGGGTGGGGGGGGGGGGGGGTTGTTTTTTGGGGTGGTGGGGTGGTGGTTGGGGGTGTGGGGGTGGGGGTTGTTTTAGGGGGGGTGGGGGGGGTGGGTGTTTGGTGGGGGTTGGGGGGTTTGGGTTGGGGGTGTTTTGGGGTGGGTTTGGGGTGGGGTTGGGGGGGGGTTTGGGGGTTGGTGTGGTGGGGGTTTTGGGGGTGGGGGTTTTGGGGGTTTTGGGGTTTTTTTGGGGGGGGGGTTGGTTTTGGGGGTTTTTTGGGTGTTTTTGTGTTGGGGGGGGGGGGGGGTTTTTTGTTTGTTTTGGGGTTAGGGGGGGTTTTGGGGGGGGGGGAGTTGGTTGGTGGGGGGGGTGGGGGTTTTTGGGTGGTTTGGGGGGTGGTGTGGGGGGGGGGGGGTTTTTTGGGGGGGGGGTTTTGGGGTGGGGGGGGGGGGGATGTGGTGGGGGGGGGGGGTTGGGTTGTTTGGGGGGGGGGGGGGGTGTGGTGTTTGTGGGTTGGTTGTTGTGGGGTGGGGGGGGTGGGGGGGGGTTTTTTGTGGGGGGGGGGGGGGGGGGGTTTTGGGTGGGGGGGGGGGGGGGTTTTGTGGTGGGGGGGTGGGGGGTGGGGGGGGGTTTTTTGGGGGGTGGGTTGGGGTGGGTTGGGGTTGGGGGGGGGGTGGGTTGGGGTGGTGGTGTGGGGTGGGGGGTTTTGGTTTGTTGGGGTGGTGGGTTGGGGGGGTGGTGGTTGGTGGGGGTGGGGGGGGGGGGGGTTTGGGGGTGGTGGGGGGGTGGTGGGTAATGTTGTTTGGGGTGTGGGGGGTTATGGTGGGGGGTGGTTGGGGGGGGGGGTGGGGGGGGGGGGTGGGGGTTGGGGGGGGGTGGGGGGGGGTGGGGGTTGGGGGGTTTGGGTTGTTGGGGGGGGTTTTTTTTTTTTGGGGTTTTTTTTTGGGTTGGGGGGGGGGGTTGGGTGGGGGGTGGGGGTTTGGTGGGGGGGGGGGGTTTGGGGGGGGGGGGTGGGGGGGGGGGGTGTTTGGTTTTGGTTGGGGGGGGGGGGGGGGGTGGGTTTTGGTTGGGGTTGGTGGGGGTTGGGGGTGGGGGTTTTGGGGGGGTTGTTGGGGGGGGGTTTTGGGGGGGGGGGGGTTGGTGGGGGGGGGGTTGGGGGTTGGGGGGGTTGTGGGGTGTTGGGGGGGGGGGGGGTGTGGGGGGTGGGTGGGGGGTTTGGTGGGTTGGGGGGTGTGGGGGGTGTTTGGTTTTGGTTGGGGGGGTGGGGTTGGGTTGGGGGGTGGGGGTTGGGGGTTTGGGTTTGGTGGTGGGTTTTGTGGGGTGTGGGGGTGGGGGGGGGGTAGGGGGGGGGGGGGGGGGGGGGTTGGGGGGGGGGTGTGGGGGGTTGGGTGGGGGGGGGGGTTTGGTGTTTTGGGGGGGGGGTTTTTTGGTTTTGGGGGGGTTGTTGGGGTGGGGGGGGTTTTGGTGTGGGGGGGTGGGGGGGTGGGTTTGGGGTGTGGGGGGTTGTTTGTTTTTGTTGGTTTTTTGGTTGGTGTTTGGGGGGTTGGGGGGGGGGGTGGGTGGGGGGGGGGGGGGGTGGGGTTGGGTGGGGTTTGGGTTTGTGTGGGGTGGTGTGGGGGGTTTGGTTGGTGGGGGGGGGGTTGGGGGGGGGGGGTTTTGGGGGGGGGGTGGGGGGGGGGTGGGGGGGGGGTGTGTGGGGTGGGTGTGGTTTGGTGGGGGGGGGGGTTGGTGGGGTGGGGGGGGGTTGGGGGGGGGGGGGGGTTTTGGGGGGGGTTTTTTTGGGTGATTGGGTGGTGGGTTTTGTTGGGGGTTGTTGGGGGGGGGGGGGGGGGTGGTGTTTGGGTTGGGGGGGGTTTTGGGTTTGGTTGGGGTGTGGGGGGGGGTGGTTGGTGGGGTTGTGGGGGGGGGGGGGGTTTGGGTGGTTGGGTGGGGGGGGGGGGGGGTTGGGTTTGGGGTTGGGGGGGTTTGTTTTTGGGTGGGGGTGGGGGGGGGGTTTGGGGGGGGTTTTGTGTGGGTTAGGGTGGGGGGGGGGTTGGGGGGGGGGTGGTTTTAGGGGGGGGGGGGGGTTTGGGGGGGGGGGGGGGGGGTGGGGTTTGGGGGTTTGGGGGGGGGGGGGGGGGGGGGTGGGGGGTTGGGGGGGGGTTGGGGTGTGGGGGGGGGGGGGTTGTGGGTGGGGGGTTGGGGGGGGGGTGGGTTGGGGGGGGGTTGGGGTGGGGGGGTTGGGGGGGGGGGGGGGGGGTTGTTTGGGGGTTTGTTGGGGTTAGTTGGGTGGGTGGGGTTGTTGTTGGGGGGGGTGGTTTTTGGGGTGGGGGTGGGTGGGGGGGGGGTGGGGGGTTTTGGGGTTGTGGGTGGGGGGGTGGGGTTGTGGGGTTGGTGGGTTTTGGGGGTGGGGGGTGTGGGGGGGGGGTGAGGGGGGGGTGGGGTATTTGGGGGTGTGGTGGGGGTGGGGGGGGGGGGTTTGGTTGGTGGGGGGGGTTTTTTGTGGGTGTTTGGTGTTGGGTTGTGGGGGGTGGGGTTGTGGTTGGGTTGGGGGGGGGTTGGTGTGGGGGGGGGGGAGGGTTTGTGGGGGGGTTTTGGGGTGGGGGGGGGTGTGGGGGTGGGTTGGGTTTGGGTGTGGGGGGGAGGGGGGGGGGGGGGTGGTGGTTTTTGTTGGTTTTGGGTGGGGTGGGTTTGGGTGGGGGGTTGGTGGGGGTGTGGTTGGGGTGGGGGGTGGTTGGGGGTGTTTGGGGGGGGGTGGTGGGGTGGGTTTTGTGGGTGGGGGGGGGTTGGGTGGGTTTGGGGTGTTTGGGGTTTTGGTGGGGGGTGGGTGGGGGTTTTTTGGGTTGGTCGGGTGGGGGGGGGGGGGTT
>JADBJO010001919.1:137500-143275 GCA_016801955.1 Conus betulinus | reverse complement strand
ACTAATCCTTGGACTGTCAATCACACACGGTAATAGTCCACTTCACAACTTTACAACACAACAGTCACGATGGGTCCTAGTGAGGATTTCCTTTCACAACATCTTTGCTCCAGGTAGAAGTGATGTGTTGAACTTGGCCACAAACATGGAGGAGATTGACCAAGGTCTTCACTATTTCCACAATAGTTGCCATTGTTTTTGTGTGTGAATGTTTTGTTGACAAGATTCTGTGTGCTGCTGCACGTCAGCTTCTGTAGTAAGGTAGGCGCTGTCTGTGCCACATGTGCTTGATGTTCTCATCGCTTTTAAATCACGCTCTCGGTTGTATTATTTTCCTGTTTATAGCCTTCACAGCTGTCAGGCCGAGATACAAATCGCGCTCTTTAGTTATTCCTGCCTGCCTGGCAGGTGATAAGCAGGCTGCGTGACTCACGGGGTGAGTGCTGAGAAGGCAGCGCCCTGGCCCCTTGTACTATAGTTGTGCACAAGGGAGCGCATGTGTGTTCTCATGCTGTGCTGTTCTTGTTGTGCTTTACGGATTATTATTCTTTCACACTCCATAACTGGATATAATTAACTGTACGCGTGATTTTGTGTGGTGTGATTGTTCTTTGTGCCGTTTGATACATCTTCGGTTCATCACGCGTTCTTGAGTTTTTTTTTGTTTTTTTTTTTTTTTTTTTTTTTTTTTTTGTTTTTTGTTTTTTTTTTTGCATAGAGAAGTTTTTCATAAGTTGGCAAGGAACCGGCACGTATACACACCTATGGAGGCAGTGTTAGCTCAACAAGCCGTGAACGTGTGTGGTGCTCTTCTTCTTCTTCTTCTTTCTTCTTCGACTCTCTCTCTCTCTCTCTCTCTCTCTCTCTCTCTCTCTCTCTCTTGAACTGTGTGTGTGTGTGTGTGTGTGTGTGTGTGTGTGTGTGTGTGTCCGCGCGCGCGCCCGTGCATGTGTGGTGACCGACCCTGCGTTGGCTAGTCTTGTTGTTTACGAACGTGTAGGCCTACTTCATTCCGATCTTTTGTACGCGCGTACGCGTGCGTGTTGGTAGCGCCAACAATGGCGGAGGCGTTTTGAACACAACTTCAGTGAACACAAAAGACGTGTAGATTTGTTGTGCCGTGTGTGCGGCCATCGTGTGCTCAGAAAGGTACAAGACAAAGGATTAAACGCTAGACTTTGTGTCAACTTCTTCAATGATTTGTTGCAGTATTTCAGTCTAGACATTTCTGGTGATGAAGAAGGCAAACAGTCCAAGTGTATTTTGCATAAAATGCTATCATAAACTGAAAAAAAAAACACAAAAAAACGAGACACATGTCAGCACATTCTCAGTGTTATACACACAAAGAAAATGCTGCTCGTGACATAGAGAGAATGTCAGAAATCTGGACAACTTTCGATCCAGATTTTTCTTTGAGTCAGTGTACATCGTGTCGATTCTTCAGTCAGCCGGCCTTCTTGGTCATCGGAAAACGAAGAAGAGCCGACCCGTCAAAAGATCTGCTCAAGAATAATTAGATCAATCTGATCTGTGCTTGCACACAGATGTAAGTGTGTCATCATTTTCTCCGTTGGTATCGACCCCCGTGAAAAAGCCTAGAACATTCTCTACTCAAAAACCTCACTGTCACAGCTAGCACATCCAACTTGGCACTTGAATGTGTTGACATGTCTGCTGTATGCTTCGATACTAATGAAAGTGTGCCGACGTCAGTTTGTCAGTCACAATCGACCGCTGTTGTTGGTGTGTGGTTTCTGTCAATATGTGTGTGTGTGTGTGTGTGTGTGTGTGTGTGTGTGTGTGTGTCTCTCTCTCTCTCTCTCTCTCTCTCTCTCTCTCTCTCTCTCTCTCTCTCTCTCCAGTGGTGAGTAGGCTCACCATGAAGATGAAAATGAGACAACATTTTGCATTGGTGTGTGTATATGTGACATCAATTTCAAATCAAATGATTCGAACGGGGGCGAAAGAACAAGGTCAGGTAGGAAGCATTTCATTGTTTATAACTGACATCTGCATGTGTGGCATGCTAAAATCTTGCTTTACTAAAAGCATGGTGTGGCTGTGATAGAATCAGTTTCGGCATGCTTCACAAGCACGTAGAGCACGCACGCAGATAAACAAGCAAAACATGCCTAGGCCGTGGTAGGGAAACTTCCGCCCTGTTCCCAGCGAAGCTGACCAGAGCCGACCCTGTTTATTCAGGCCCAGTACCGGCTGTCAGGTAGGAGTACCGCGACTAGTTTTCTGTCAGTTTAAAAGGAAAGATATGCATGTCCAAAAAAACACCAGGTTGAGCGTGATAGCTTCAGGAACGCATGCTCTCCCTCCACTGAGTTGCGATTTCATTTCACTTTTGTGAAACAACGTTTTGTGTTCAATTGTTTTTTTGTTGACAAATCTTTGTCGTGCTAGTCAGCAATGCGTATGAAAGAAGACGCATTCATGTTTGATATCGTTCTGTCAGTCAGAGACCCCACAATACAGCGACACCAATCAACCACAGTTCGTTGCATTCTGGCGCAAAGTATTAATGAAGAAGAAACACAGCATCCTGTTTTCAACACACAATCAGCCCAGGCAGCTAGCATCACATTACGCGTAGGGAGGACAGTTTGTGGGACGTTAGGGCGAGGAAGCTGGCAGCTGTCAGCAGAAGTGCGCCGTTTAAACAAACAGCAGCCGTTCCATCCCTTATCTCATGCGACCGATAGGCGGTGAGGGATTATTGCCCTTGTCTTCAACTAAAGATTGCTCTGCAGACTAACCTGCCTTCAGTATTTTTTACACTAACAGTCCTATTCAATGGGTTTCTGATACGCCCCTTTTTCTAAGAGTAATGGCACACTATCAGTAAGAGTGTATTAGCGCCACACAGTTTCATGTTGATTTGCTGTTCATTGTTTTGAGTGTCATACAAAGACTGGCAAACAGAAGCAGGCAAACGATGATCATTGCTACATGTTTATCAGTATAAACAATTTCGTCACTGTCAGCATCAACACCATAGAACAAACTGGGCAGACTTGGCAAAAATAAACCAGATGGAGATGAAAAGGCTGCCTTGCCTAGCCTTGGCTTCTTCTGTGTTTCACAGTGTTATTCCTGTTTACCTGCAGGGGGCACTTTCTGCCATACACAACATGGACGCTGTGGTAGTAACGTGACAGGGAATAATGGGTTATAGTATTGAACCTCAGGACGACGACAATGTGGTTTCCTTTGCCCTCAGTTTTGAACGGGAATATCATGTTATGCAGTGCTGAGTTCAGCATACTTTCTAAAGTTGCTGGGAGACTCCTGACAGGCATACCAACACACTTGTGTAGGAAACAACAGATTATTTGAAGTAGCTGCTGGTTAGGGAGGAACAAAAGTCAACTTCATAAGTCATAAATTTCTCAATGTAGAGTAGGTGTCTCTTAGCAGTGCTTCAGACGCCCACCCATCCAAAAGCTGCGAGTTCGAATCCCGGCCGAGCAAAGGAAAAAATGTGAAGAAGAACAGTTAGTTAGTTTGTTAAGTAGTAAGTAAGGTAGTTAGTCAGTCACTTAGTTATTTACTTATCTTTTTGATTAGTTAGTAAATTAGATTTTTTTTTTTGCCTTCTACCAGAACCAGTCGAGCAACAACACAAAATGTGAAGAACAGTTAGTTAGTTAAGTAGTAAGTAAGGTATTAGTCAGTCACTTAGTTATTTACTTACCTATTTAATTCGTTATTTAGTAAATTTAGAATAATTATTATCATTATTTTTTGGCCTTCTACCAGACTACAAGTAGTAAAGAGTCTCTTTCTGTCTGTCTCTAACTTTTGTAACTGTGTTTTAAAAATGTGTGTGTGTGTATATATATATATATATATATATATATATATATATATATATATATATATATATAATAAAAAGAATAAATGAATATAGTACAAAGAAAAAACAACAAAAAATAAAAAAACCAAAGAGGGAGATGGAAATAGGAAGATAAAGAAAACAAGAACGAAATGTAAGGCAGGGAGGATTGATGTTCCATTAAGATGTTACGGGAAGATGATTATAAATTCAGATTAATCAACTAGTAACTAATTAAGTAACTAATCAATTTTTTTTTCTCAACGGCCATGCAGACTTTTTTTTTCCTTCCATTTTGTTTATCTCTCTTTTGCTTTTTTTGGTTCTTTTCCTTCCCTCCTTTCTTCCATCCATCCTCCCTTCCTTCCATCCTTTCCTTCTTTCTTTCTGACCCCCCCCCCACCCCCCCCCCCCCCCCACCCCTCTCCCTCCCCATCCAAAGCTGCGGGTTCGAATCCCGGCCGAGCAAAGAAAAAAAAATGTGAAGAAAAAGAATGTGAAGAACAGTTAATTAGTTAGTTAAGTAGTAAGTAAGGTAATTAGTCAGTCACTTAGTTAGTTAGGTAGTTAGTTAGCTATTTAATTACTTAGAATGATTTTTTTTATTTTTTTTTTTTTATTTTTGGCCTTCTACCAGACTAGTAGTAGTAAAGAGCGTCTTTTCGTTTTGTCTGTAACTTTGCAACTGTCTTTAAAAAAAAGAAAAAAAAGTGTATATACATACATATATATAACAAAATAAAAAGAATAAATGAATGAGTACAAACAGAAAGCAAAGAAGAGATGGAAATAGGAAGATAAAGAAAGAAATAAGAACGAAATGTAAGACAAGGAGGATTGATGTTCCATTAAGACGTTATGAGAAGATGATTCTTAAATTCAGAATAATAGAACTAAGTAACTAATGAAGTAATTAATCATTCCTTTTTCACACTCACCACCATGCAGACTTCGGGATTTTGTTTTCCATTTTGTTTACCTCTCTTGCCTTTCTGGTCCTTTTCCTTCCCCTCCCTTCTTCCTTCCTTCCTTCTTTCTTTCTTTCTTTCTTTTCTTTTTTCTTCCGTTTTTCATTACTTGCTCTAGTGGTATAATTCTGATAATGTCTATGTTATCCTCAATGAAGTTTTAATAATTCACCAAAATCTTCATGGTATATCAAATATATTCCTTGTTTTTTTTCCCATCTATTTATTTATATACTATTTCTCTTTTGCTTTATATATTTATTTATTATTTTCTGTATATTTAATAGGGCATTTATTTAGGTATATGTGGGTCATAATTGCATACATACTCAATTTGTGGCTTTCAGAGAGAGAGAGAGAGAGAGAGAGAGAGAGAGAGAGAGAGAGAGAGAGAGAGAGAGAGAGAGGGAGAGAGAGAGAGAGAGAATACGAATGCCAATACTTTAATGTGGTTTACGCCATTAAGGCCCATTCACAAAACACTGACTGGAGGAATGGGATGGGGGAAGAGGGTAGGGGTGAGGGCTGTGGGAAATGGATGAGGGAGGCAGATATACGAAACTTATGTGGAAACAACGTTGTACAATTGGCCTTTACAAACGTTCATCGTGACATGGATCCCACATCGTGGTATTAAACATATTTGTAACTAATCCTTGGACTGTCAATCACACATAGTAATAGTCCACTTGACAACTTTACAACACAACAGTCACGATGGGTCCTAGTGAGGATTTCCTTTCACAACATCTTTGCTCCAGGTAGAAGTGATGTGTGAACTTGGCCAAACATGGAGGAGATTGACCAAGGTCTTCCCTATTTCCACAATAGTTGCCATTGTTTGTGTGTGTGAATGTTTTGTTGACAAGATAAAACATCTTCAAAACAAACGGTGTCTGACGTTAAAGTCTGATTTTGATGCCAATCACTTTTTCACTCTCAATTACTTTAGGGGAAAAT
>JADBJO010001919.1:130000-132500 GCA_016801955.1 Conus betulinus | reverse complement strand
GTGGCGCAGAAACATGCTACTCCCATTGTAGCCCGGAGGGTCGCGCACCGCCCCTGCACTGTCATCTCTACTTCTGTCGTTGCTTTGGACTGGTGATGATGCTCCACCGTCCTTCTCTCTGAGTTTTTTCGCCTAAACGGATGTAGGCCAGAGAAACCGTGTCCAGAGGTCTGTAGCTTAAAGTTCCGTTCCAGTGGCGGACCAGAGGAGACGAGTTCTTATTCCCAAGCTCTTGACGTATGTTGCTGCGAGGGGCCTTCTGATGGGTTCAGGTGCGTGAGGTTCTGGAATACATCGATGCGGGGAGCTTGAGGAAATGCAGAAGTGTTGTTGAATCTGTAGTGATGGGACTGGCTGCTGACCACACTGGATGGGCCAATGTTTGTCTGAGGTCAGCTGCCGACTTTGATGTTTTCCTGTCACTGAAGACATCAGTGCGTGTGAGAGAGAGAGAGAGAGAGAGAGAGAGAGAGAGAGAGAGAGAGAGAGAGAGAGAGAGATGGGGGCAGAGAGAGAGAGAGAGAGAGAGAGAGAGTGTGAGAGAAAGAGAGAGATGGGAAGGTCAGAGAGAGAGAGAGAGAGAGAGAGAGAGAGAGAGAGAGAGAGAGAGAGAGAGAGACAGACAGACAGACAGACAGACAGAACCAACCAACCAACCATCCAACCAACCACATTTTATGGAGCATGTTCAGGATCAGGATCACGATCAAGATCAGGATAAATACGTTGCTGGAACCTTCCTAGGTTATAGTTGCAACGGAAAGAAAGAGAATAGCCCATATTCTGAGTTCTTTGCCAGAGCCCTCTTCGGGTAAATTCCGCTTTTCTAAAGCAGTCGAAGTCAAGGGAAAAAATATCCGTCCAAAAGTTTTGCGAATTCATACAGGCCCATATAGGCGTGTTCTCTAAATACTGAATTACGATAATGGATATCGATCTATTTCAGATTTTCCAGCCTGAATATGTTATAATGGAAATAACTCTTTCAGGTTTTCCAGCCTGAATATGTAATAGTGGAAAAAAAAAAACATATCTTTCCAATGTAACTCTATTGGCAATGGCATGATTCAACGCCCTTCTTGCGCTGAATTCGATAAGTCTTCATTTTCGTTGTCCTAAGCGTTGTGTTTATCTTGCCCGAAGAAGACCCAAGAGGTCGAAATGCGTTGTGTTTTGTCTTGTGATTCGTTTGTTCATGTTTTGCGGACACAGTACTTATCAAAACACACACACACACACACACACACACACACACACTCACTTAAAGGTGTGTTGAGATTTCCCCCTGCAGTCAGTCGCCTAACTTTGCAAACAAATCAAAGTAGTCATGGAAAAAAAACAAAACAAAACAAAACAAAACAAACAAAAAGACCATTAGACGATGCACAATTTCTTCTAGCCTTTCGGTTTGTGAATAGCAATAGATTCGAGTACGTGTATCAAAGAAGAAAGGATGAAGTAACCGATCAAGCGTGCTTGAATCTAAAACACGATTTACAATAGACACATGTAAAGCAATGCAATGGGCTCCTGCGGCGTATGCATCCGGATCCAGATCCAGAGAAAATAAGGATCAAATACATTTCACATTACCTGTGTCTTCAGCTGGCGTGCACATAAGACAAGATGAATGACTTGTGAGAGGCATACGGGTCGCATTTCAATTTTGTCCCGACACCAGTCTTTGGAAGCCCTTAACCTCTGTAGTTTGGAAGGGAGGATAAGAATCAACGATCTTTCGAACTTTCCTTTTACGTTGATTATGACGTAAGTGACTGCCTGGTGACATCATACTACGTCCTTGTCACGTGGTGTTATGTGGTAATGGCTCTTTTATTTTTGCGTGCGTTTGAAGATTTGTGATGGTCTATTACAGAAAGAGAAAAAAGGCACAAACATTTACAAATTGAAAAAAAAAAGAAAAAGAAAAAAAAAAATTAAAAAAAAAAAAAAAAAAAATATATATATATATATATATATATATATATATATATATATATATATATATATATAGTTGCAAAGTGAGACGACTGCAGGCGGAAATCTAAACAAATCTTAAATAAATGTCAGCGAACCGCTCAGAGAAACGTGGTCACGAGTCACAAGACAAAACACAGCGCGTTTCGACCTCTTAGGTCTTCTTCAGGTGAGACAAAAACGACGAATAAAATAACGAAAATTCACTTAGCTTTGATCGCTTCAGATCGTTCAGAGTTCTTTTTTTTTTTTTTTTTTTTTTTTTTTTTTTTTTTTTTTTTTAAGTCCAGAGACAAAGTCAAAATGTGCATGCCTACGCTTGTGGCACTTTTACACTATTGTAAAAACATTTAGATAAGATATACTCAAACCAATACAACGTAATACAAAATGAACTTCATTTTCACATGTTTTTTTTCTTTTTCCCTCCCCCCCCCCCCCCCCTTTTTTTTTTTGTTGTTGTTGTTGTTGTTGTTGTTTTTGTTTTTAAACATAATCGACTACAATAATAATTGCAACATTG
>JADBJO010001919.1:120000-125000 GCA_016801955.1 Conus betulinus | reverse complement strand
GAGAGAGAGAGAGAGAGAGAGAGAGAGATGGACGAGAGGAGGGAGTGGAGGTGTTCAGAAAACTTCGAAAACTTTTTCTTCATCATCAGCGACACCTGCGTCAGGTCTGCGCTGTAAATCTTACACAGTGTCATGGAGGAAAACTGGCTATACTAGCCCATAGTGAATGAGCGTGTTCAACGTACGTGAATGAGCATGTCATAAAATCACAGACTTACAAGCGGCATAGAGTTCAGTGTACAGAATTTGACTATGTAACTCATGCATCCTTGCTCTTGTGTTACTTACTCTGAGACCCAGAAACCTGAAGTCCGTGGTGTTTTGTTTTCTTTTCTACCTTCGACTGTGTGTGTGTGTGTGTGTGTGTGTGTGTGTGTGTGTGTGTGTGTGTGTGTGTTTGTGTGTGTGTGTATGTGTGTGTGTGTGTGTGTGTGTGTGTGTGTGTGTGTGTGTGTGTGTTCGTCTGTTGAATATATTTCTCGTCAATGCTTGCAATTGAAAATGTCAGTAACAGTAAGAAGAAGAAGGACAAGACGAAAAAGAAGATGAAGAAGAAACAACGATTTTAATCACCACCACAACCACCACACATCATCATCATCATCATCATCATCATCATCATCATCATCATCACCATCATCATCATTATCATCATAACAACAACAACAACAATAATAATAATAACAATAATAATAGCAACGACAACAACAATGATACTGATCATGATATACTGACAACAACAACAGCAATTATCATCAGTCATATCAATATCACGATCATGATCAGTATCGTGATCGTCATCACTGTAACAACAACAGTAACAATGAAAGTATAATGATGCTGCTGATGATGATGATAATGGTAATGAATATGATGATTATAGCAGCTTTATAGGAATAATGATGATGGTGAACATATAGTAGTAGTGGTAGTAATAATGATAGCAACAACAACAATAGCAAATCAGTTAATTATAGGATAGGGTATTAGTTCTGCCAGACGATACAGACAAACAGATTACAGGATAAAACACACTGCATTTCGACCTCAGGCGTCTTCTTCAGGCAAAACGAAACAGCATTTAGGACGATGAAAACGAAGAAGAATAGGAAACCACTAATCTTCTCACACTCGGCGCAAAATGGCTGTTAGATCCACCACCCATTTTGTGCCGAATATGAGAAGATGAGTTGTTGCTCGTCTTTTTTGTTTTGTTAATTTCCTTCATTTTTCCGCCCTCTGTCACCTCGTTTTGAAACCAATTAATTATAATTTAAAGGTTAAAAGTTAAATTTTCCATAACCTATTGACCGCAGATACAGTGAATTATTATAAGTCCACCGTGCCTAGGGCACAACATGACGGAAGACGGAGCCCATCATCTCCTTCTGCTGCCTTTAACCATCTCTGAACTGAGTTAGGAATCCATTTACTGCTGGGTGGACTGAACGAGTTTTCAAGCCGAAAAGGGTTCGAACTCACAAACCGTCGGCCCCACAGACAAACGCTCTAAGCATTTAACCGTGGGCTGCTTATAACAACAACAACAACAATGATAGTAATAATAATAATAATAATAATAATAATAATAAATAATAATAATAACAACAACAACAATAATAATAATAATAATAATAATAATAATAATAATAATAATGATATAACAATAACAACAGCAACAACAACAACAATCATCATCACCATCATCATTATAACAACAACAACAATGATAATAGTAATGGTAATAAATATAATGATAATAACAATATAATAATGATAATAATAATAGTAATAAATAATAATAATGATGATAATAATGGTGATGATGATGTAGAGTAAGCGTGCAGGCTGTCCGTCAATTATTTCCAAATGGAAAAGGTGGCCATTTGCAGAACTTAACGCACGATCACAGAACTAATTCAGTGTTTAAAAATGAAAAAACAACAACAACATAATGTCAGCTTTTTTTCTTTCTTTTTTCTTTTTTTGCGCCGAAAATCTAAACAAGATAAAACAAACAAACATTTCTGTACTCATTGGAAACCACTTATTTCTGGTCCACAGAAAATCCGTCCTTGTAGCTCGTCTACTTCCGCGTGTTAAACATACCCTTAATATTTGTCTGCTGCGATCCCCCCCCCCCCCCCCCCCCCCCCCCCCCCCCCCCCCCGCAGTGTCTATCCTTACCAAGCGCAGATATCCCCCCCCCCCCACTCCTACCACACCCATTCCCATGCACCATTTATCTTTATCATACTTAATTTTCTGTTTGGTATTCGCCAATCGAAAAAACCCGTTAGTTCTCTCTGACAGCTTATCTGCACCAACCAGGGGACCACACATAGCCGTATTTTCTGGGATCAGAATTGCGGTCCTCATCAATAGGGGTCGGGGTCTTGTACCGGTAGCGGCGAAGTCTTCGCGCCATGACGTTAGTGGTGACGGGATCGACGTCCCTCAGGTTGTGAGCCTCCACAGGGTCGTCCTTTAGGTTTGAAGAGCTGGTAGAGAGAGAGGTCGTCGGGGTCTTCTGATGGCGTGGGCATCTGGGCGCCGGGAGGAGGGTGGTACCACTCGCTGAGGAGAGAGAGAGGGAGAGAGGGGGGAAGGGGGGGGGGGGGGGAAGGAGGTGAGACGGTGGGGGGGAAAGGAATGGATGGATGAGGGATTGGGGCACTGTACGTAACGGTTTTTTTTCTCTCTCTCCGAGAGTTTATCATTTATCGTCCGTCTGTTTATCTGTTTTCTGTCGGTTTGTCTGTCTGTCTGCCTGTCTGGTCTGTCTGACTGCCTGTCCGACCGTCCGTCTGTCTGTCTGCCTGCCTACCTTTCTGCATCTCTCTCTCTCTCTCTCTCTCTCTCTCTTCTCTCTCTCTCTCTCTCTCTCTCTCTCTCTCTCCTTGTTTAGTATGTGTGTAGATTTACGAACTTGCAGGCAGTCAACTAAGACACACACACACACACACACACACACATACGCGCGCGCGCGCGCGCGCGCGAGCACGCACACATATTCGAGCGCGTTCACACACACACACACACACACACACACACACACACACACACACGCACACACACACGCACGCACGCACGCACGCACGCACGCGCACACACACACACACACACACACACACACACACACACACACACGCATACACAACACACACACACACACACACACACACACACACACACAACACACACACCACACACACACACACACACATACACACACACACACACGTTAGGTGTCTCCGTTCGGATCGCTTCGGGTTTCTTTCTTCTCTCTTTTTGTAACTGATATTTATTCTTTTTGTGAGGGCAGGATGAAAGAAAAGCTGTAAAGCTTATTCTTTAACCCTCAAGAAAGATAACTTTAGCTTGACTTGACTTGATACACACACACACATGCACGCACAGAGACAGAGACAGAGAGAGAGAGAGAGAGAGAGAGAGAGAGAGAGACTTCCGTGTACGCCCTCTCTCTTGCTCACGTCTTACCTGTCCATTCACCACCACCATACACCCTCAATCCTGCCTCCACCTTCCCTCCCCAGAGTGCCTGTAACCACCCCACCCCGCCCCAACCTCTCTCTCTCTCCCCTGCCTGAGTCTGGCCTCCTCAAAAACACCCCTCCGACCCTTTCCGCTCATGCTTTGATAGAAACGAACCCAAACTCACGGGTTTCGTTGCTGATTACGAAGCAGCTTCATGTCTTCCTTAATAAGCATCGCCACGTCAAGATCTTGGTCCACGTACACAATGAAGTTACGGTTACTCTTGTTGGAAGTTCCCTGCCAAACAAAACCCAATTGTGACTGTGTTTGCGAAGATCAGGATGTTGGGTAAACCTGTTTGGAATTTCGCTGTAAATCAGAGACTCCTTTTGTGGAATAGTCTGTAAAAGAAATTAACGGCTGGATATGTTTGAAATTCCATGCAAATAAATGCAGAGCGAGCTAACAAGAAAAAAAAAAACCTGTGTTAGTTAAATATTTTTGAAGCAGTCTGCGAAGAGAGCATCGGTTCTTCGTACTGGAGATTCTTTGTGAATGAATTATTTTGCTACGAATGCTGGGAACATCTGCAAACAGGTATTGGTTACATGTGAAAAAAAAATCCCTGCAGGTAAAGAATAAGTATCACATTTGGGAAACTCCTTTATTAAAGGATGAATTAGACACATGTCGAAAATTTCCTGCAAATGAACAATTGCAGTTACATATAACAAAGCATCGGCTACGTATGCTTGAAATCGTATCAGCTAAGGCATCGGTGAAACAATGCTGGAAATAGTTTCAAAAGGGAGTGGCCGAGGGCGGAAAATGAAGCAAAATTTAGAAAGAACTAACTAACCCCCTATTTGTCTAAGTTATGCTGGAAATATCCTGGAAAAAAAAAATGGCTTGACAACTTGTGAATTTTCTGCCGATCAAGTATTGGTAACACATGACAAAAACATCCGAGCGAATAAAGAATCAGAAACAAATGCTGGAAATTCATTCGAAATAAAGCATGTTAGACATATGCTGGAAATCTCCTGAAAGTGAATCATCATGGAAGATCCTCGTGAAGAATGGTTGGAAATAGCCTGCAAAGAACGCATCGGCAACAAATGTTGGAAATTCATTACAGATCATTTTGTCGCCTACAGATGTTGGGAATTCTCTGCAAATAAAGTCATGGTGACTATCTTTTTAATTCTATGCTCACAAAGAATGAGTTACGTATGCTACAGTCTCTCCCCATAAACGGATTATCAGTTACTCATACTAAGGACATTTCTATGGGGGGAAAAACAGAAACGAAAGGAAAGAAAAAGTGATGACTACACCATTTTAAAAGTTGTTTTTTTTTTGTTTCTAATGGGTGCACATTAAGAATAAATTCCAGTGATCAACAGTAACAGTGTATACAAACATTAAACAAAGTTATAAAACACGTTGCGTCCATTTCACGTACAACCCCTCTCATTATGACATTCGAAGAAAGCGAATTA
>JADBJO010001919.1:75000-105000 GCA_016801955.1 Conus betulinus | reverse complement strand
ATTCTGTGAATTAAAAAGGGGAGGGGTGGGAGGATACACTGTTCCGTTTCACCTCCCCATCAGCTCTGAGTCCGAGGTAAACACATTCTCTCGATGATGACAGCAGGTGTATGGTTTTCTGGGTGTCCGGTTTTGAGACTTTTAGACAAACGGATGAATAGAGGAGTTCTCCAGTTTAAAGCTGTAATCGTTATGGCCAGCCGACCACACATTTTCAAGGGTGTAAAATGTATACAGGGGAAATGCCAAATTAGAAAACAAGTCAGATACTTAAAAAAAGGAAGAAAAAGAGAAAGAAAGAAAGTATTCATAAGTAATTAGATGTAAGAATAAAATCCTCCTCCTCCTCCTCCTCCTCCTCCTCCTCTTCCTCCTCCTCCTCCTCCTCCTGTTCTTCCTCTTCCTCCTCCTCCTCATGATCATCATCGTCATCACCACCACCATCATCATCATCATCATTATCAAAGCGGCATAAGATGTTGTGGGTGGTTTTGTAGGCCTGTGCGCGTAGACCTGCCAATCTAGAAATTGGAGGAAACCCAGTCGGGAAAATCTTTGGATGCCCCTCCAATACCTACCTACCTACCTACCTACCTACCTACCTACCTACCTACCTATCCATCCATCCATCCATCCATCCATCCATCCATCCATTCATAGCTCTCTCTGTCTGTCTGTCTGTCTGTCTATCTATCTATCTATCTATCTATCTATCTATCTATCTATCTATCTATCTATCTATCTATCTATCTATCTATCTATCTATCTGTCTGTCTCTACCAATCAGTCAAGCAATGAATTCGCCTATCTGCCTACCTATCTATCTATCAATCAATTAATCTATCTAGCCACCTATCTCTCTGTCTATCTATCTGTCTATAGTAATTTTGGTCAAAGTTGTACACATGATGTGGAAATTGCATACATTACAGATGGATTTCGTCTATTTAGAGAACGACAACACAATCAGGGAAACAGAGTCTACTGGCTGGGTACTAGTCCTTCGAGGGCTTATCCACAACCCTGGCATTGTCTCTGCATTTGATTTGACAATAAACAACATGACGTGACTACCGTTCATCTCTGTGCAGACACCAGGAAACTTCCTGTCCAGAAGAAGATGTAATGTCATGGTCCCCACAGTGTAAATTCTCACCACGAAAGTCGACTCAAAACTGTTGTTTACGAAATTTTTATCTTCACAAAATAAAATGCCATGGTCTCCGTGTTATAAACTTCGAGTACAAAAGGCGGCTCTGAACATACGTCACGAAAATTTTCCGTTTAAATGATAGAATGTCATGGTCTTCATATTAAAAAAAACAACAACAACAACAAAACAAAAACAAAACAAAAAAAAAAAACAAAAAACAAACAAACAAACAAACAAAAAACTGCCAGCACGAAAGTCCATCCTAAACTGACATCAGGACATTTTATCTTCACAAGACAGCGTGTCATGTCTCCCTTATGAAAAGTTGTCAGTACATAGGTCGGCTTTAAACAAGCGCAAAAACTGGTTCTGTTTGCGAGACAGAATGTCATAGTTCCCATAACTATGCTGCGAATGTCACACTTTCACACACACTCTTTTGTCAAACTTTTTAAAGCTCCCCCCCCCCCCACCCCCACACGCCCTCCCCAAGCACACACATTTTTGTTAAGTCATATGCGCGATGTTCTCTTCATATGTTTTTCCTCTCGCTAAATCTGTGTCATTTGTTATGAAAATGACATGTACGTAAATAAATACATGGATAATAAATAATAAATGATAAACAAACGAATAGATAAATAAATAGATAGATAATGAATAGATGAGTAGATACGTAAATTGATAATGCATAAACGAATGGCGTCAAATTCAAGGGCAGATTTCATGTCAATTAACTAATCAATCATCGTTATAATATGTAAATTGTAGTTAAGCGAAGTGGACAAGATGGGATTGGAGTGGAATGAAGAGAAGTGGAATGGAATAGAGTGGAATGGAATGGAGCGGAGTGGAATGGAATAGAGTGGAATAGACTGAAGTGAAATGGAGTGGAGTGGAGTGGAATGGAATGGAATGGAAAGGAGTGGAATGGAATGGAATGGAATGGAGTGGAGTGGAATGAAATGGAGTGGAATGGAATGGAGTGGAGCGGAGTGGCGTGGAATGGAGTGGAATGGAGTGGAGTGGAGTGGAGTGGAGTTGAGCGGAATGGAATAGAGTAAAATGGAGTGAAGTGAAATGAATTGAGTGGAGTGGAATGGAATGGAGTGAAGTGAAATGAATGGAGTTGAGTGGAATGGAATGAAGTGGAGTGGAATGGAATGGAGTGGAGTGGAATGGAGTAGAGTGGAATTGAACGGAGTGGAGTGGAATTGAATGGAGTGGAGTGGAATGGAGTGGAGTGGAGTGGAGTGGAGTGGAGTGGAGTGGAGTGGAGTGGAGTGGAGTGGAGTGGAATGGAATGGAATAGAGTGGAGTGGAGTGGAGTGGAATGGAATGGAGTGGAGTGTGGAGTGGAGTGGAATGGAATGGAGTGGAGTGGAATGGAGTGGAGTGGAATGGAGTGGAGTGGAATTCAATGGAGTGGAGTGGAATTGAACTGAGTGGAGTGGAATGGAGTGGAGACGAATGGAATGGAATGGAGTGGAGTGGAGTGGAGTGGAGTGGAGTGGAGTGGAATGGAATGGATGGAGTGGAGTGGAGTGGAGTGGAGTGGAGTGGAGTGGAGTGGAGTGGAGTGGAGTGGAGTGGAGTGGAGTGGAATGGAATGGAATGGAATGGAATGGAGTGGAATGGAATGGAGTGGAGTGAAGTGAGGTGGAGTGGAATTAAACGGAGTGGAGTGGAATTGAATGGAGTGGAGTGGAATGGAGTGGAGTGGAATGGATGGAGTGGAGTGGAGTGGAGTGGAGTGGAGTGGAGTGGAGTGGAGTGGAGTGGAGTGGAGTGGAGTGGATTCAATGGAGTGGAGTGAATGGAATATGGAGTGGAATCGAGTGGAATGGAATGGAATGGAATGGAATGGAGTGGAGTGGAATGGAATGGGGAGTGGAGTGGAATGGAATGGAACGGAATGGAGTGGAATGGAGAGAATGGAATGGAACAGAGTGTAGTGAAGTGGAATGGAATGGAACGCAGTGGAGTGGAATGGAGTGGAACAGAATGGAGTGGAATGGAATGGAATGGAGTGGAATAGAATGAAGTGTAGCGTAGAAGGATTTAGTGATGTAGACTGGAGCCAGGTAAGGTGGGGTGGAACATATCTCCAACTACCAGAGATTTTCCTGTATGAAACATCTGAAGCTGACCCTCCACCCTTAAAAAAAGAGAAAGAAAAAAAAAAAAAAAAAAAAAAAAGAAAAGAAACGACCGCACCAGCACAGTACAGCGCTTTCTTATGTATGTATGTATGTATGTATGTATGTATGTATGTATGTATGTATGTATCCTCTTCAGAGCGATTATTTTCTTTCTTTTTTTTTTTTTTTTTTTTTTGAAAATACAGATCCTTCTGAATGTTGACA
The DNA here is from genome assembly GCA_016801955.1 of Conus betulinus. NCBI lineage: Eukaryota > Metazoa > Mollusca > Gastropoda > Neogastropoda > Conidae > Conus > Conus betulinus. The sequence goes on along the minus strand of JADBJO010001919.1, from coordinate 101,481 downwards.
GGGTTAACGCCCTTGGTGTCAGGGGCATTGTTAGGTACGGTAGGTACAGGCTACACATGTGACCTCGAGCATCATTTCACCCGAAAGACTGGTATTTAGAGCATTACTAAGATGTATTCGACAGAGAAGAGGGGCAACACGCCTGTGGTGACAATCGAATCCTGAACCAAGGAGTCTTTCGTTACACAGACCAGTACGTTATCCGCTTCACCCCTTTTTACACTGATCACTGACCTTACGTGAGCTTATCCTTATTATCCAAAATCAAAAGGGTTTACGAATCGGCCGTTTGGGAAACAAGATCACCTGTAACTCAACCAAGAATCATTGCCGTCATAGAGCGATATACTGAATGAAGTAAATAACTCATAAACAGATCATCACTCATAAAAAGGGGAGATTATCCCCCAGCATTTTTTTTTTTTTGCAGCAGTCCTGTGCTGAAGTCATCATGCAAATCAACAGCAAGGATGATGTTTACTCTGTGAATATTCAATAGACATCAAATCTGGCTTCTGGCAGATTTGTCTCTACCGTTTTGGTGGCCGAATCCTCATGAAAAGCCGATATAATAATAATAATAATAATAATAAGGATAATAACAAATAATAACAACAACAATGATAATAAAGAATGCAAATCAACAGCAGATGTCAGCACGATGGGCAAAGAGGAGGAGGAGGAGGGGGGAGGGGGGGGGGCGCGAGGGGGAGGGTAAACAGGGAAGGGGAAGAGGGAAAGGGGAGGTAGGGGTCCAAGAGAATCGCTGAAGAAGTGAAAGACGCAAGCCCTGATAAGTGATGGGGTGGCGGGGGGGAGGGGCAGGGAGAGGGGCAGGGACAGGGGCAGGGAGAGGGGTAAGGGCAAATTTTTAACAGTGTGAGGCTCTGTCCGGTGTGTGATTTCATGTTCCATTGCTACCCCGTCCCCATCTCCACCCCCCTCCCCCCACCCCCATCCCCGATCCACCACCGTCCCTGGCGTCAAACCACTGAGATGTTACAAATGCAGCGAACCTCAGTTGGGAGATCCTGATGTTTTATTCATGTCTAGGCCAGATGGTTTGTTAATGTGTAGTAGGCCATTGCCCCCCCCCCCCCCCCCCCCCCCCCCCACCCGTATGGCTGGCGATGATTGAACAATCACTCTGCTGAGAGAGAGAGAGAGAGAGAGAGAGAGAGAGAGAGAGAGAGAGAGAGAGAGAGAGAGAGAGAGAGAGAGAGAGAGAGGAGAGAGAGAATGAACAAACGAACGGATGAACAAACGGACGGACGATCGATCGAACGAACGAACAAATGAATGTGCGAATAAAACAATATATTGCTCTATAGCAGTACAGCTTCCTCAGCAATACGATGTGAGAGAGAGAGAGAGAGAGGAGGAGAGAGAGAGAGAGAGAGAGAGAGAGAGAGAGAGAGAGAGAGAGGAGAAGAAGAAGAAGAGAAGAAGAGAAGAAGAAGAGAGGAGAAGAGGATTAAGGTCAAGGCCCCATACTGAAGGGGGTTTCATAAATTGATATATGTCATGAATAATACGAATCAACATGAAAATGATGAAACACAGGGTAAGTTCAAACAAACGAACAAACAAACAAACAAACAAACCCTCAAGGTATTACAGTTTGAATTCTATTGTACGTTTCATAAAGATACTTGGATAAATTCAACAGTGTGAGAGAGAAGAAGAAGAAGAAACAAACAACATGAGAGATGACCGAAGAAGTACACGGACAAAGAGAGAGAGAGAGAGAGAGAGAGAGAGAGAGAGGGGAGAGAGAGAGAGATAGAGAAGAAGAGGGGGAGAGAAGAACGAGGAGAAGAAGAAGAAGAAGACGGAGAGGTTCCAAGGTCAAGGAAAGAGGAAAGACATGAACAAATCAAACAATCCCTGAAGGGGGAGGGCAGATAAGATAACGGGGTCAACGAAAAAGAGAGTGTTCATAAAAAGAAGACAAAACAAACAAAACCCTCAAGAGGATAAATTCTATTGAGGGGTTCATAAATCAGTATGATCACAAATATTTGCTGAGAGAAACGAATCAAACATGAAGAAATAGGAACGATGAACAAAACAGAGGAGTAAGTAGAGAAGGAAGGGTCAACAAACAAGACGAAGAAGAAGAAAGAAAACGAAACAAAAACAGAGAAGAAGAGGATTATTACAGTTTGAAGGGGTGATAAAGATAAAATTGGAGAAAGATATTTGGAAATTCATAATACACGGGGTCGAGAAGTTGAGGGGGTTTGAAACACAGAGAGGGAGTTCATGAAACGAACAAACCCCAAGGCCCCATACTGAAGGGGGTTTCATAAATTGATATATGTCATGAATAACACGAATCAACATGAAATGATGAAGCACAGTAAGTTCAAACAAACGAACAAACAAACAAACAACCCTCAAGGTATTACAGTTTGGATTCTCTTGTATGTTTCATAAAGATACTTAGATAACTTCAATAGTGTGAGAGAAGAAGAAGAAGAAGAAGAAGAAGAAGAAGAAAGAAACACAACATGAAGAAAGTACAGAGAGAGAGAGAGAGAGAGAGAGAGAGAGAGAGAGGATTGTAAGGTAGACAAAGAGCGACTGGTACTACACACACAAAGAAACAGCTGACGCTCTCACGAGGCTCGATCGGTGAAGGAACATGCCTGACCAGTGGCAGTATACCGCTCCCCTGAGGCATACTCTAGTGTATGGATACCTTCTTCCAATTAGCGCTTGTATCAGGCTTCAAAGAGGTATGGGCTGATGTGTGTGTGTGTGTGTGTGTGTGTGTGTGTGTGGTGTGTGTGTGTGTGTGTGTGTGTGTGTGTGTGTGTGTGAGAGAGAGAGAGAGAGAGAGAGAGAGAGAGAGAGGCGGAGATGGCGGGGGGAGGGGGGGGAGGGGCGGGGCTGAGGAGGGGAGGGAAGGAGGACGAGGGTTTGTGAGATGTGTACGGGGAAGATAGAGCGGCTTGGGGCATAAAAAGGCTCAATATCACCCAGCTCTTATACTACGCTAAGCAAAACACAAACATCGCATGAAATCCAAACAACAGCCTAACACACAAAGAGTGTTCTGAGTGCCCGGGCTATATTTGGTAGAGGTATTGGGGCGTGACGTGTTTTTAACTCCTTAGTGACCTTTCTTCTGCTGCTATGGGTTTCTCGTGATCAATCTTTTAGAGATAGAGGGGGGGTTTACTGTGGCAGAGGCGGTGGGTATGAAGGAAGGCGAGTTGAACGAGAAGAAAAGAAGTAAGAGATAAAGTGGAAATAAAATGTGTGTGTGTGTGTGTGTGTGTGTGTGTGTTTTCTTCCTCGTGTCTTTTAACTAAAAATCCATCATTTCCGTGGGGGTGCGCCGGGGAGCTATTTGAGAAGAACCCGCTGTCCCGCCTACTGGAAGATCTGCGCTAGTAATTTCCCCCATTCTTTTTCTCCCTTTGACTCTGCCTGAGTGTAATTTAGTAATTCAAAGGTTCTGAAAGAGTGAAAAAACAAGCAAACAACAAACTCCTGCAGTTGAGGAAAGGAAAAAAAAAGTGGCAGGGATCGCGAAAACGATCAAATGCAAGATGGACATCGGAGGGGGAAGAGACATCCAAATGTTTTTGCTATTTTGAGAAACGTCTATGTGTCAGCAAATAAATGTCAACATCAGTTATCACATCAAGGAAAAATAAGAACAGAAACAGATGCGATATTAGACGGGGTTAGCAACTTTTATGGAGTTATGGAGAATTATGCAAAGAAGCAAGAGTAAAGAATATAGACATTATAAGATATGTTAGAAATTAACCAAAGGTTGAAGAAGCTGAACCCAGACAACCAGAAGGATTCATAACTGGACAAGAGGTCTTAGAAGCACTGAAAAGAATGCAGTATGATAGAACCCTCGTAAACTGATTGGATGACTGTACTGTATGTTTTCTTTATTACAATTTTCTAGAAGGGCACAAGAGACTGTTTGTTTGATCTTTAAATGAAGGTTTCGCCGAAGGAGGGCTGTCCATTACACAGAGAGAAGAAATTATCACTTGCCTACCAAAAGGAAGAAAATTCAACAGAATATCTGCAAAATCTGAGACTTATATCATTATTGAATGTGCCGTCCAAACTAGGATCAACATGCATAGCCAGTCTAATAATTCCACCCAACCTAAATTGGTAAATGAAGATCAGACAGATTTGACGCCAGGACGGTATATAGGGGACGAACTTGAAAACATCACATAACATCATACATAACTTAGTAAAAAGAGAAAAAAACTTCCTGCTTTATTGGTGTCAGTAGATTTTGAGAAAGCGTTTGATTCGATAAACTGGAAATACATGCATAATGTCCTTAATGCTTTTGGTTTTGGCGATGATATATGCAAATGGATAACCGCATTTTGTACAATCGTAAAAATCTTACAATACAGTAGATAAACACCCATTTCGAAGCTTTCAATACAAAGAGGCTGTTGTCAGGAAGACCCTATTTCACCCCACCTTTTTGTATTGTGCTTAGAGATTCTACACATCGATGAAAAAGATTCCCACAGGTCCATCAAAAAGAGAGAAAAAATGCTATTCATGATTGTCTCGTGACAGAATCGTTGGAAATGTATCTTGAGATTATTTAAATATACATGTAACAAAGGATATCTTCGTTAGTTGCCTATGCGATGTTTTCCGAACAGATGTCTGTAAACGAGAAAAAAAAAAGGAAGTATTAGTGGAACCGTTTGTTTCACAACGACATTTTCCCTTGAAATGAAAAAAAAAAAAAAAAAAAAACTAAACATATTCCTAGTAAGAGATGTGCTTGACAAAAGGAATATTTCATTCAGGTTATAAAGCTTTTTCTGAAAAAGTATACCAGCACGTGATCTATCTTTAGAGCATGAGTTGTATGTAATCATTTAAAAGTTCTCTAGGTACACAGAATATCAAAGCGGAGGCATAAAAAGTAACAGCAGATGTTAAAAAAGCGTTAAAATGATTTATAATGTTTACTAGAACAAATTATTGTATAAAATATAAATGCTTTCGCAAGGTGCGAGCAAATACTAACCATTTATTGGAATGTAAATATAACACTAAAGCAAGTGAAAAAAAAAAAAAAAAAGAAATCAGATTAAGGTGGTTCCAAATCAATAGTTTAGTCTCCGACAAGACTTTGAAGAAAATGGATATCACAGTGACAAATGTGCTTTCTGTAGGAATGAGACAGATTCATCTCGGCATTGTGCATTTTTCGGCTATTTTACCAATGTTTTTGGTAAGACGTAGATACGATTTTAAGAGAGAAGGGTGTACACTGTTTTGAGTTGAAGTCTAATGTGAAACTTCTCTTGTCTGGGTAAGGTGACAGACGCCACTTTGGATCAGATCAGTTTACTAGCAAACTATTTCAATTACAGATGTAGGATGAACAAGTTCAAACCCAATACAACAAACTTTCTCAGACATCTGAAAAACAAGTATACAACTGAACAATACATTTATTCATCTATTAAAAATAAAACGTATTCATCTATTAAAAATAAAACGAAGCATGTAGATTTTCTTTAAAAAGCGGTATCCTCCCCCCCAAATCACGTCAATAAACGTATGATGATAAATACATGGAGTAATGTTTGCTTGTTTTTATTTCGTTGGGCATTTTTGCCCTGCGTCAGTTCCCCTTTTTTCATGTATGATAGTGCATTCACCTTTTTTGTGGGTCTTCTTGCATAGAATGCTGTTGAGACGTTTTTATGAACGACATTTACATTTTGACTATGGTGAAATATGTTTACACATGAAAGCTTTTGAAATCAATGCTGCAGTCTTCATGCAAAATCGCACTGTACATTAATGTAATGTTTGTTTGTTGCTTAGTTTCTTTATGTTTTTATGTATGTAATATATGTGTATATGCATAGTTATGCGTGCATATGTATATGCATGCATGTGTATGTCAATGTGTTATGTGTTCGGATCTATGTAAGTGGTTGACTACGGTATATTCACAGTGTTATATGTAAATGTATGAAAGCGCATGTAGGTGTTTGTCCCTACGTAAATTGCATGTGTGTGTGTGTGTGTGTGTGTGTGTGTGTGTGTGTGTGTGTGTGTGTGTGTGTGTGTGTGTGAGTGTGTGTGTGTGAACAATATGTATGTTTTTTCTATTGTTCAATGGCAAAGTTATGTACATATCATTTAGAGAAAATGCAAATGAAGAATTTGGTGGAAAAAAACACACACACACACACAAACGTCCTCCAGTCCATCGATCTCTTTGTCTCTGCCTTTTGTTTTTCTTCTTCTTCCCTTCCTCTTCTTCTTCTTCTTCTTCTTCTTCTTCTGCTTGGTCTTCTTCTTCTGTTCATGCACTTGCTCTTCTTGTTCTGGTATTTCTCTCCCTCTTCTTCTTGTACTTCTTGTTTGTTGTTGTTGTTGTTGTTGTTGTTGTTGTTCTTCTTCTTCTTCTTCTTCTTCTTCTTCTTCTTCTTTCTTCTTCTTCTTCTTCTTCTGTCTCTCGTGATGCGTCTACTCTTTTTCTGCTTTTCTGGAACGTTCTCTTGTGATTTCTCTGGAAACTTCTTTAAGCTTATTTCTAATCGCGGTTACTGATGTGCAAGCTTCTTGTTGTTGTTGTTGTTATATTTGATGACGTTGTCGTCGTTGTGTTGTCGTTGTTTGTTGTTATTGGTGTTGTTATTGCTGTTGTTATTGTTGTTGTTGTCTTTGGCAGATGGTAAAAAATATAGACTGTCCAGAGTGGACACCAGTCCATTGGACAAATTCAATTTGCTAAAATGTTTTTTTCTTCTCTTCCTTCTTTTTCTTTCTTTCTTTCTTTTTCATTACATGATAATTTATTTGCTTGTTCATTCATGTATTCATATATCTACCTATCCAGTTCTTCATTTTTTATCTATTTATTTATTCATTTATGTTCTTATTCCTTTACTAATTTATCTATTCATGTGTTCGATTTTTTTTATTTCTATGTTTTAATTTAACTATTTACTTCTTGTTCAACATTTTTAAAAACTATTCTTTAAAACTTTGGTTTGGTAAATAAACGGGACACCCGGATCTAGTCATACTGGCTTTGAATTTGTCAGCAGTTTAGCATCCAGGTGTAAATCGTTTTTTTTTTTTTTTTTTTTTTTTTTTTTTTTTTTGTTTTTGTTTTTTTTGTAAGTTTGTTTCTCGATGCAATTGTTTTAGGTTCTGATATTTTTCTGACTGCGTGCTTGATTTTCCCGTGTGAGTTAGACAGCCCTGAGATATGGGCCCGAGTGGTTGGCTGGACTATAATGATTAAAACATTGGAATACTGCGTCGTCCAGTGGCAATTCAGCCAAAGCAATCTATTAAAAAAAAAAAAAAAAAAAAAAACCCACAGACTATATTAATGACAACAACAACAACAACAGCGACAACAACAAAACAGTTATCAGGATAAGCTTTTGGAAAAATTAGATCAATTTTGATTCGTGTCGACGTCCCGCTCTTTGCGACCAGTTGACACCAGAGCAGAAATGAAAAAGCATTATTACTTTCAGTATGTGTACTCACGTAGCTTTGACGTCCGAAAATGGAGGCACAATGATGGCAAGATTTACATGAAAATGACGCTAAGGACAGGATCCACCACGATTATTCAATTGCCGGCGAAACCTCCTTGGATGCCTGATGAACTAGCTCTTTACACCTTGAAGTTGAAATAGGTCGTAGACATCAAACCTGGACACGACCGTTCATTTGGAGTTCACTCCTTTTAAGTTATACGATAGTCACAGCAGCATGTACATCTATATAACTAGCGTCCCAATGTGAATTGACATCTCTATTTCTTCTTCAATCAGTGTACAAGTAGTAAGTAATAAGTTAAATAAAACGTACCCAGAGCGATAACTCACGACCTTGTCCAGCTGAGGATTACCTCGCTTTGTTCAGAGACGCGCGCAGGGCAATAATTCATCATAATTACTCCCCTTTGCTCTCAACAGCCTGTCAGCATTTTCTCTTTAAAGGACGCAGAAATGAAGAAGAAGAGTCGCCCACACCTGGACCTTATGAACCGAATATCAAAAGCCTAGGTCATGAAACGCATGCATAAATCAAATAGCTGGCCACAAAAAGGGTCGGGACGATCATGGATCGAATTTCTATGCCAGGGCTGGTCAAGCATTGACCATCCTCTTAATGATACCCCCCCCCCCTCCTCCCCCCCACCACAACCCCGCCCCTCCTCCCTTCCCCTCCAGCACATCCCCTGTCCTCCACCTTCCACTATTTCAGAACTCAGCTGCCCGAATAGGAACACGCTAGGTTCATAAATCCCAACTGTTACCCCCCCCCCCCCCCCCCCCCCCCCCAAAAAAAAAAAAAAAAAAAAAAAAAAAAAATCATTTTGCCTTACAGAAAGCAGTGCGCTGAATGATTTCTCAGAAAACCGTGTTCTCACCGTATTCTTGTTGAAAGACAATAACCTTTCCAAAACCAAATAGTTTTCCCGGAAAAAATAGCTTTCTTCGAAGAATAATAACTGATATCAGGATTTTTTCCCCCCGGAAAATAGCACAAAAGAGGAGAGGTGAATATGGGCTTACAGAGCTATTATGTTGCCGTATTGTCCTTTGGCAGGAAGAGCGGCCAGAAGTGATTTCCTGAGAAAACACTATCCTCGACGGATATTAACTGCTTTCTTCAAAAAAAAAAAGAAAAAAAGAAAAAAGGGGGGGGGGGGGGGGGGGGGGGGGGGGGGGGACAAACAAACAAAAAACATGAATAGGGGCTCATATCGCTCGTGTGTTGGCACATTGTCCCGCAAAAGGCAAGCGCAGGCCGTACAAGAGACACCGAGAAGTCCCATAATTGAGATGCATCTATTTCATTTTCATAGTCATCTTTCTAAAATGGTGCGTATATATCTGTATCGCTTTGTTTGTTTGTTTCTTGATTTGAAATTGCTGATTCTCTTTTGCTTTAGATTTTCTTTCTAATTTCTCTCTCTCTCTCACACACACACACACACACACACACACACACACACACACACACACACACACACACACGCCGAATCAAGTTGCATCTCCTACCATGACGATTTATCTTTATTTTCTGAAACTTGCTTCTCTCTCTCTTTTTTTTTTTTTTTTTTTTTTGAAACAGTTCTGAAAGCAGACGTGATCAAAACAAACAAGATATAAGCAATAGGTTCTCGAGGGTTTAGCGAAAAATGATGGCTTTCAAATATGATGAAAAATGGTATGTACAGTCTAGGACTACCAGTAATTCATGTTACCGTCCGGTTCTTGGTTGAAGAAGTTTTCAAGGAAAGCTAATATTGCTCTAGCATATGAACTGAACTAGTTTGATTTCAAAATCGGGCTCAAACTTATCCTAGGCCTCTAAAAGCTTACATGGATTGTACCGTGATTTGGAGTGAAATCCTAATTGTACAGTGATTTGGAGTGAAATCCTAATTGTACAGTGATTAGGAGTGAAATCCTAATTGTACTGTGATTTGGAGTGAAATCCTAATTGTACTGTGATTTGGAGTGAAATCCTCATTGTACAGTGATTTGGAGTGAAATCCTCATTGTACAGTGATTTGGAGTGAAATCCTCATTGTACAGTGATTTGGAGTGAAATCCTCATTGTATAGTGATTTGGAGTGAAATCCTCATTGTACAGTGATTTGGAGTGAAATCCTCCTTGCACAGTGATTTGGAGTGAAATCCTCATTGTACAGTGATTTGGAGTGAAATCCTCATTGTACAGTGATTTGGAGTGAAATCCTCATTGCACAGTGATTTGGAGTGAAATCCTAATTCTACAGTGATTTGGAGTGAAATCCTCATTGTACAGTGATTTGGAGTGAAATCCTCGTTGTACAGTGATTTGAAGTGAAATCCTCATTGTACAGTGATTTGGAGTGAAATCCTCGTTGTACAGTGATTTGGAGTGAAATCCTCATTGTACAGTGATTTGGAGTGAAATCCTCATTGTACAGTGATTTGGAGTGAAATCCTCATTGTACAGTGATTTGGAGTGAAATCCTCATTGTGGTGTACAACCTGTGCATGGATTTTGACATTTTTCAAATTTCATTTTAAACTAGTATTAGACCAGGCTAGTATTAGACCCTCTATGTCATTAGTTTTGAATCGTAACCTCCCCCCCCCCCCCCCCCCCCCCCCCCCCCCCCACACACACACACACACACACACACTCACCCGCCCCAATAACTAGGCTACGACAGAATGGTGGGACCTTGTTAGTCCTTGTTTATTTTTTTCACCAGTACTCATTAAAAATATTCAATTTATTTATTTATTTTTTGTTATGTTTATTTCATTACAAGATAACATGTGGTTCTGTCTTGGCCTTTGTGTTTCGTGGAGAGTTCGGTATTTTAAGAGCTGATATTTATCCAGAATGTAGATTTAACACAATAAGTCTATGCATTGTGGAGAAAGTGTGTGCATGTGTGTGTGTGTGTGTGTGTGTGTGTGTGTGTGTGTGCGTGCGTGCGTGCGTGCGTGCGTGCGTGCGTGCGTGCGTGCGTGCGTTGCGTGCGTGCGTGCGTGCGTGCGTGTGTGTGTGTGTGTGTGTGTGTGTGAACACACAGAACAAACAAGGATGCATCCCAAGAAAAAGGATTTCCAAGTGTGCCTCTAAACCCTGCTCATGTACAAGGCAACAATAACTGGAGAAAAGAAAAAAAAGCACCATAACAACAAATTATTCATTTAAGACTGGCACCGCCTTTTTTTTTATCTTGGATATAGTCAGTCAAACAGACCACACTGACCAACAGTAAGCAAACAGGTAACCTTGGTTTGATGGTGTGACAGGAAACGTCAAATGAGGCATGGAACAGTTAACATAGATAATGAACAGATAATGTAACTGGTGTTCCCACGATATCGGCTACACGCCTTTAACTTTAAACCAATGCTGTTTACGACACCAAATCGCCGAGCACAAATATCCGCACTAAGCACACAGATCAAGCAAGAAGACATCAAGAAAAGAATTGATGTTCCAAGCTTGTCCACATACCCCTGGCCAAAAACATGTGTGTACAGCAACAACTGGGGGAGATGAACAAAATCGGATTAAGATACATCCAAGACTGCCGGAGCCTGTTTGATCTTGAGAGCACATCAAACGGAACACACAGACAAACGCACTAACATAGGCAACCTAAGTTTCATTGGCATGAAAGGAAATCTGAAATGGTGGCAAAGAACAGTAAACAGCGAATAGCGAACAAGTAGAGTAAATCCTGCTCCGTGTGTTGAAAATAATTAACCCGCCTGTTACTCCAAACGAATGCTGCGTATAACACCAAACGCCTAGCCCAGATACCATGACAGAGCACATAGACCAAAGGCGACACCCACAGGATGTTCCAAGCTTGCTTTTATTCCCTGTACCTGACACACGCACATACCAAGAACATATGGAGAAATGAACAAACACAATTAACATGGTGAGCACGTTGGAAGCGCATATTAAAAGAAAAAAAAAATCGTATGATCATAGTTTACACACGAAATCCAGTTCTTCATCACGCGGAATGTGTGAAAATTGTTTAAATCTGTCCGCTGCGGTGTATATTATACTTGTATCGAATACACAACGGACAGGACAAAAGCAAGAAAAATTTGGCACGGCGTGATTTGCGTTAAAGCAAATTTGAATCCACTCCTCCCGCCTTCTAGAGATCGTATCTGAGGAAAATGTCAGTTTGAAAACACTGAAGCCGGTTGTGATCGCTCACTTGAAGATACAACTTTGGCTCTCTGACACGCTCCTCCTTATGTCTGTTTTTTTTTGTTTGTTGTGTGTGTGTGTGTAGTTTTTTTTTTTTTTTTTTTCTTTTTTTTTTTTTTTTTGCTATCAGGTTGATTCTCCAACTTTTCTAACGCTTTTTTTCTGTTTTCGTATGTTTGTTATGTCTGGAATTTGACTTTATGGGACCATATACCACAGCCCTCCTCGACCCTCCTCACCTTCAGAAAGAAGAAAAAGAAAGTGATACTTTTCATTTATTAATATTTCAAAACACATTTGTTTTATAAGACAACAAGAATGTAAATCCCACCCCACCCCCCCCCCCCATTGTGTTACATTCTCTGAATATTTTTGATGTATCTTCTGAGTGCATCAAACAGAACCATCAATCATCAACACAACAGTAATTAAAGCGTGCGGACATCTGTACTGCCAACTGGTTTCAGTAAACACACGTCAAGAAATTTAATGATTGCTCATGCTTAGCATAGCGTTTTTTTTTTTATGGACAAATCAAACACAATACCCTTGAACGGGGAAAAATCATGCTCATATGCTCACTCGCTCGCTGATTGTGTGTACCTTCTATTGAGAGAGAGAGAGAGAGAGAGAGAGAGAGAGAGAGAGAGAGAGAGAGAGAGATGGTGAATTACATTTTCTTTTTGTCTGAAGTGCTGATGATGTGTACACTGCATGTAACAACATAAAATTTCGTACTGGGTTGAAGTTAATTTCAGTGACATAAACAATACATTTTCAGACAGATGTGACTTATTTGTAGAGAGAACACATCTACGATGCGGTAGGGTACTTTACTGTCCTCGCTTCCATCATGCGCAGCCGTGGCTCTCCGTAACATCAGCACCAACATGGCCACAGCTTTTCAAGGCGAATGCACCGATTAACATGTTCGGCTATGACAGGCGACAAAAAGAGGGAGCAGTTCCGTCTCTTCGCAAGCCCCACACCGAAACATGTTTCGCAGAAACTGCCATTTGGAGCTAGGAAAGATAGCAGCTCTCTTTGTGTTGACTGTCAAGATTGGATCGAAACTTTCTGGGTTTTGTTGGAGTCGGTGGTGTTTTGTTGTTGTTGTTATTGTTGTTGTTCTTGTCGTAAAAAAAAAACAAACAAAAACAAACAAAACAAAAAAAAAAAAAAAAAAAAAAAAAAAAACAACCAAGTTTCATGGTCTTGCTTGTGCAACATTGATTTCTGTGTTTGATCGAAATTTGAAAGTGAGCATGAAGTCAAGACAGAGACATGGCTTTTTTTCACGCTTCGCGGTTTTTGTGTTGATGTCAGTGGTACAAAAACATCTTGACAACAGCTCATGCAGCCTGCTTGTAATGCAGTCCTGATCTTTTGTTCCAAAGTTTGGTTTCTTTTCTTGTCCTTTATTCAGATCTTCTACTCTTGACAGTGGGAAGACAGAAAGGCAGGTAGGCAGATAAAATTAATCTGTACACAATTGCTCACCAGCTGACATCTTCCAACTAAACACACACACACACACACACACACACACACACACACACACACACACACACACCTCTCTCTCTCTCTCTCTCTCTCTCCCTCTCTCTCTTCTTGTTCTAGCTCTTTCACTCTCTCTGCGCGCGCGCGCGCGCGCGCACACACACACACACACACACACACACACACACACACACACACACGAGGGCAGGATGTAAAAAAGCAGTATAGCTTATTCCTTTACCCTCAATAAAGATCATTTTGACGACTTGACTTACACACACACACACACACACACACACACACCCCCCCCAATAGATATTTACTCTACATCGCACTCCAACATCTCTCTCTCTCTCTCTCTCTCTCTCTCTCTCTCTCTCTCGCTCTGCACCCCCCCCCCCCCCCCCCCCCCCCCCTCTATCTCTCCCTCCTTCCCTCCCCTCGCTCCCTCCCTCAGTGTAGTGTAGTGTAGTGAAAAACCATGTCGCTACCCTCACGACAGGTCAGTGCAAACACGATTGAGGGACAAGGATAGAAACAAATCCTTTAGGAAAGTGACAGTGCAGCGATCCACGGATGCCGATGTGCTGATGTGTGTATCGGACGATCTTGTCCTCGAATTTTCTCGCACAGCTGTGTCTGGTGTCAGCAAGTGTTTGTTTTGGTATGTAAAGCAGGACAACAGAGAAACATGCTGACAGAAGAACGTGCAAAACCTGCCAGTCTACGAAGAGGAAAACGTGTTGACAGTAAACAACACGCCGAGATCCAAGCACGTGCAGCACGGAACATAGAGACGCTGCACGGGCCTGATCCAGTTCTACCTGGGGCTGACAGCCTGTGTTCACGAGGCTCGCATGACGGACCGGTTACTATGGGACATAGGCCAGCCTAGTGAGGAGAAAGAACATTGTCTGCCATTGTTTCCATGTCGGATTTACCGCGCGGCATTATTTCTTTATTTATTTCCATTTTTGTGTGCTGTTGTTCATCGCGCCATATTGCTAAGGAAGCTGTACCGCTTTATAGCAATAAATCATTTCGTTTGTTCGTTCGTTCTCTCTCGCTCCCCCTCTCTCTGCACCCTCTCTCTCTCTCCCCCCTCTATATCTCCCTCCTTCCCTCCCTCTTTTTTCTTCTCAAACTGGTTGACATTGTCGCATGTAGGATAACACGATGTGTTCACCAGCCAGGAGAACAGGCACTGAAAAGATTTTTTTTCTCTTTTCGTGATGTCGAAAATAGGCACACGAACTGGTGCCAAAATTATGATCTGTGTGAACAATATGATTGTTTTTTTTACGATACTACTGGGGGAATAATGATGACTTCTTCGTTAAATGGTGGATTCGTCAATCTGGTTCGGATGATGGACTGGCGATTTCGTCAGATGATGCAAGTGACGAATTTACATTCCCGTAACCTCAGTAACATGCTTAGCCATAATATCCAACAATTTAACAGTGTCAGGGAAAAAAAAAATCAACACTGATATTAATTCACTGAAACGTACATCTGAGAGAAACAGGTTTCAGATTAACACTGTAACAGAAGATATTGCTGTTCTTAACGAGATGTCGAACCGATCAGTCAAAGACTCGACAGATTGGACGAACAAGCCCATCAGAATGAAGTAGACCTGAAGAGCCGCAATTGGAGATGCACAGGAATACCAGACAGAGGTACGTACACATTTCCAACAACTGAAGCAACTACTGATGTTACAAATCAGTATTCGTATGGAAGAAGTAGGAGTCACAATGATATTGACCGGGTATTCAGCGTGGGGGAATGGAATGACTCAGCAGACAGACCAAGACTGATAGCTGTGCAGATGCACAGGTGGGCAGATGAACTGGAAAATCTGCGAGACCAAGACTCGAGGGAGTCACCACGCAGAGACAGCATTAGAATTTCAGCAGAACGCACCACCAGACAAAGAGAGATAGTAGACTTCCGTACTAAGCAAAGAAAGAGAGCATACTACTGGAAGGGCAAACTGAAAGTGGAAGAACACCCACAAAGATCTGGCTCAAAAGATTTCCCCGGTCTTCATTATGGTCAAAGAGACCTTGACTTTCAACCAGGAAATGGCCAGGAATACCACAAAGCAAGGACTTCAGTTGAGAATCAGAGACACTACAATGACTTCAGCAAAGATACAAAGAATGGAAGATCAAGTGGTTTTTCACAAAAAAGTGAAGAACAACGTGAGTTAAGCCAAGCAGTCCAAAATGGTCGTCCAGCACACGATGTTTGACACCACAACGATAGAACATTGAGGAACCCTTCGCGCTGGAAGAGACGTCTGGCAGAAGACTTCTCTCTTGTGGAAAGGCAAAATTATCAGAGATCTCTTTTTCATCGGCTTTCTTCAAGATCGGAACACTAAATATCTGTTGTTTAAAAAACCGAGAGGAAAAAAAGCAGTTTCATTCAAGACAGGAAATATCGTGAGATGATGAAATCAATAGAACAATAGGTGCATGGGACACTAGTACCAAAGCCGAAAGTACAAATCAAACAAAAGGCGCCATGGATACAAGAAACAACATTAGTGAATCTAGTATTCCAGTCATAAACAGCAAACATGGGCGAGATGAAGGGGACAACCTTCCTGTAATGATCAGCAAACAGACAGTGTGATGGTTGCAAATCTGTCCTTAAATCCTGATGAAGATCATGTTCGGAGGAAGAACAACATGATCTGTCTGCTGCTGATGAATCACAGGACTACACAGAGACACCCCTGTGTGACCAGGATTCACCTCCAAGGGACAAGAGGCAGGGCTTCCAGATGAAGACGTCGTCAACTCAGAAAACCAGACGTCCAGACTGACATTCCGTCCAGTCGGTCACCTCCAGATTTATCTGGGAATGATTTCAGCACGTGTGACATTGAAGCTGGAGATCAACCTCTGTGCGCCAGTGCTGATGATCAGATCGAGACCAGGGGTAAGACTGGTACAGAAAGACTTTCTCGGTCTGAAACACGGCAAATACAAAAGTGGCAGAAGTTAGCCAGGCCGGTAAGACGTGTAGGACTTATCAAATAACGCCAAGGCAGCCAGGGCAGTCTCAGGGAGGCGTTTAAAAAGGCCAGTCCTGGATGTGGATCACAATGCAGTGATAAACGCGTACAGAGACATGCACCCTCTCTTCAATGTCAGTTAGAAAACAAATGACAATCAGGCCTCAATGTCAGTTAGAAAACAAATGACAATCAGGCCGGGCATCATGTTATCCAAGTAGGTTCATGAAAGGGGCACTGGGTACAACTAGTACTTTTTTTTTTTTTCCAAACAGGGCAAATGCGCGAAAAAACAGCTATTTGCATAACAGTTCATAGGTGCTGCCTGGCTAAAGCATGTTTAGAACCGTCAGCTTTTTAAATAATAATGTACGCGGACTGTACGAAAAGTTATATAATCAAGATTTTGTTAATTTTGTAACTACCCGCGATTTCATTACATTTACAGACACTTTTGTTTCACGATTTTGATTCAAATGTATTTTTCAGATTATGATTCTTTTATTTTCGAAGCTCACAAACTGTCAAAGCACGGGAGATACTTGGGAGGGATTTTGGTTCTTGTCAGAAAAAGTGTTTTTCTAAATTCATTTCCCATACATAACATAGAATGACGGTGTAGTTGTGCTAAAAAATATAGGTTATGGTTATGATGTCATGTTTATTTCAACTTGTATTCGACTGTATGATTCCAGCTAGTGGAAAAAAGGTTGATGGATATGGTGTAGAGGTACTTGATGAATGTGTTATGCAATTGTTTGAGAAATTTGATGATTTTCTTACTCTTATATGCGGGGGTTCAAATGTTCGCACCGAAGATAGACATTTTGATTATATTGATGACATTTTTGAGCAAACGATCAACAATGCCGTAAACGACATAATTAGTTTTGCCAGAAAGTCTGATGATATGGACATCAATCTCTTTGGGAATCAGCTATTTGACTTGTGCAGAACTACAGACTGTTCTATTGTAAACGGTACCTCAAAATGGAATCGTGACCCTGGTTTTACTTTCATATCTGAAAAAGGGTGAAGTGTGATAGATTACTCTCTGATGTCGTGTAATTTTCCCTGTTATCTCTGACATACGACTGGTTATAAAAGAGCTTATTGACCCAGATCACCTACCTGTACAACTGATACTGTACACAAAGTTCATGAATAAGGCAACTATGCAGAATGCAAATTGCCTTAAACACAGCGTTACTGACAAAATAGTGCGGAGTGTTGACGATGAAAAGAATATAAAGATAGTCTTAAAAACTACAAAGGTGTAACTATGTTAAATGAGGCAATGAAACAGATCGATGAAGATGTTGATTCAGCGCTGGGTTTATTAATTTTACGCGATATTTGCTTGGAGCTGGCAAGTGTATGAAGAAAACAGTGTATATAAAGAAGCAGTCGCAGAGATCTGAATGGTTTGATAAGGAGTGCAAAAAGGCTAAACAAGAAAGTAAAAAGATGCTAACGTGTTCTCCGAACGTTCAAACGGATGGGGAATTGTAAACGTCAAGACAGAAAGTTGACGCTGCAGGCCAATTTAAGAAAACCCAACAAAAATGCTGAAAGAAAAAAAAAAAAAGAAAAAAAAAAAAAAAAAAAAGGAAAATACTAAAATGTACAGAAAAAAAGCTCGCAAGCATTGTGATGCTTTTGTGTATTTCAGAAAAAGCAATTGATTAAGCTCACCATAACAGATTGCTACAAGCTTTGTATAATGAAGGGATACAGGGGAATTTTGATGTTGCCTGAAGTCCATATTATTCTCTCGTTTCATGTGTACAATGTAATGGGGGAATTTTCGGAGTATTTTTTTTTATTACCTTGTTGGTGTAAGACAAGGATATGGATTAAGTCGAACACCGTTTTCACTTTTCATCAACCAACTGGCCAGCCATATCAACAATACCGGGGTCCATGGAGTGCAGCTGCTTCCTACTTTTATTGAGATCTTCATTTTGCTCTTTGCTGATGATGCAGCTCTAATTTCTATTACACACCAGGTGGTCTACAAGCACAACTGAACCCATTGAAAACATGTTGTGAGAGGTTGAGATTAGATGTTACCAAATCCAAGAATAAAGTCATGGTGTTCAGGAAGGGAGGTTATTTAGGCAGACGAGAGAAACGGTATTATGTTGACGAAGAAATTGAAGCAGTGAACAGTTCTTGTTACCTTTGTTTTCACATTTACTACCATCTTACAATGAATCTTGGAATAGAACACGTGGTAACAAAGGCAAAGAAAGCACTTGATCTCCTTTGCCGTGCGTTCAACAATCGCAAATAAATGTCTCGGGAAGTCTTTTTAAAATCTTTGATTCCAAAATCCAGCCAATTTTAATGTACTCAGCGGAAAAACGGGGTCTGCAACGTATAGACTATTGAGAAAATACGCTTGAATAGCCTGTGAGCGATATCTTGGTGTTCCATTTAAAACACCTAATAAACTTGTAATTCAGAGTTAAGCAGGCATCCCCTTATACATATAACTCATACTCGAAAGCATTGAATACCGGCTTACATTATCAGACATGGGCCAAAATAAGTTACCGAAACAGGTGTATCTTATGCAAGTAAATCGTGATGATCAGGGCATCAGGTGCTGGGTAACAGGGATCAGGGAAATGTTGGGCATCACCGGATTTAATTATTATTGGTTACAACAGGGAGTGGATGATGCAAGAGTCCTTTTACATGCTTTTAAACAGAGATTAGTTGATATGGATGCTCAAGAATGGTCGACACCTGTTAGGAACAAAACCAGATATGTTTTGTTCAGATCTTTACAGTGTGGTTTCGGATTTAGTCATTACTTTGAGCGTCTGGACATCTGTTGCTTCAGAGTGGTTTGACAGACAAAACTTGGGGTACTCCCTCTAAGGAACTATACCGATAGATTTGCGAAAATCCCATCGCAAGATGTTGCCCATATAGTGCGAATGTGGATGAGTACGAAAGACACCTTATATATGTATGCCCTTTGAATACCGATCTAAGAGACAGGTTTCTTGGTCTCTATCTTAATGTTCCGTTCAAAAAATTCTTTTGAATGGTGAAGAGAAATAATTATCTCATGCTGCGGCGAAATATGATATATATATATATATATATATATATATATATATATATATATATATATATATATATATATATATTTATATCACTCACTTAAGCGCAGGCAACAAAACAGTTATTTGCCTGTGAAATTGCATAATGATCTTCTGTTAGATATAGCCTCCTCTAATTGAAGATCTATAGAACTGTCATGCGTTGTCTTCCTTCCAATCAGAAGGCTTATTATCGGATTTATGATGAACTAGTTGATCAGGATAGTTGAGATTAATATCTTAGCTAGGTTAAGGTTAATCCCTTTGATAGCATATGTGTATATCAATAGGTGCCAGACTGTATGTACATGTTGTTTTTCCCATCATCTACCCACTCCCTTCCCCACCCATGTCAACACCATTTCCCACTACTGTTGTGCAAAGATGCCTATGGCCTAAATGCATTAAACGTTCATTCTCTCTCTCTCTCTCTCTCTCTCTCTCTCTCTCTCTCTCTCTCTCTCTCTCTCTCGTCGTACAGAGGATAATCCAGGATGAGCGCCCAATGAGTCTATGGAGACTGACCTCACCAGGGTGATCTCCCCAAATCAACCTAGAGTGACGATTTCCACAGCTGGATTCGATCGTGAAGATGCCCAAGACCTGAGGGAGCTCATCCTTACCACATTCAACCTAACACTGGTTTCGATCGTGGTGAGGCTGCACATCAGGAATTAGTGCGCCAAGGCCTTGTCTAGGAAGTCGAGTATATATAGACTGGCACAGTTAGACTGTTTTGAGAATTCTTATTATGTCTGAAAATTGATTCTCCTTCTTTCGTATAGTCATCAAGATACAAACCAGATGTTCCAAGTAGACAGATTAAATCAAAAGGAATAGGACTCTTTGGACGCTTATAGCTGGCGCAATGATAAGGTCACGGGTGAGTGCAAAGGCCTAAAAGATGACGTCAACAAAGGGGAGGTCATGTATTTGAAATTTGTTTTTAATTTCATCGATGGGACCTCCCCCCCCCCCCCCCTCCCCGGGGAAATGCTTTGTGCAGAGTTGTTCTTTTGATCAATAATTAGTTTACCATTAAACGCTGGATCAAAAATATGGTAGGCCTCACAACGCTGACGTGGACTATTTAGTGTTTCAGTCGAAAATCCTAATTGTGGCGTGTGGCCTCATGTTCAAAGTGATAATGGAGATCACTCTCGCAACACCCACTCTTCTATCACCAGGAAGCAAGTGGAGAGAACCAGTTGCACACTGAAACGCGCACACAGACACTCATGCATTCGTCACATATGCTTCTTTTGGTGTTGCAATGACTGCAAGAAATATTCAATGATAAACACAGCTTGCTCTTATGTCTTAGACTGAAGAAATAGGGGGGGGAGATAAGCATTCATATCTGCAGTGGTAGAGAATTCTGCCTAACTAGCAATATGTGCTTGAGAGCGTGAATGGGGGGAATAATAATGCTTCTCAAAATGAGCCTTCAGCAAGCTTATAGTCTCCAAGGGGGGAGACAATCTCCAAAGGGGAGGAAAATCTAACATATCATAACTCCTGGTCAGATACCGGTATTTCGAAACCCGATTGTTTCTCCTCAGTGACCTTGGAAAGTGGTAACTTGACTCCTCTGCCTTTTCAGTTATAGGAAATTTGCTATCCCAGAAAAAGGCTGGTGTGCAATACCATGGTATGTCTGTTGAGTTTTCAAAACTTCAACTAGTTTCCTCATTTCCTCCACTTCTTTCTTCACCACAGTCTGTTTGGCATGGTGTAGTGGGTACTGTTCTATTCTCACAGGTGTGGATTCATCAACTTCAGCTCGCACTCCCCCAGGTCAGTTCTCAAAGATATGTCCGTCACTACCCTGACCTTTTTCTTTTTCTTTTTGCTGTCCTAACCTCTGCGCCACCTCAGATGCCGTGCACCCACGCCGCTCATACCGACACCCCATCCACAGCCACAGACCGGTTGGCCCTGCCACAGCCCCAGCACAGCAATCCACAGGAAGCAGTCAATGTCAAATCGTCAAGAGGAAACCCACCGGAGGAGACACTACACTGTTGCCGAGTCATTTCGGTGGTGTTCAGTGGCACCTGTTCTGATCTAACATACTCAGGACACCACCTACTAAGCCCCCTACCGACGACAATGATTGCTTAGTTGCGGAGCCGGCGTGAGCGAGCTTTCACTCCGGAGGACGCCACCGCGTCCGTCCAACGACAGCCCCCATGGACTCACCGTTACTGGTGACCCCGACGGAACAAAACCAAGGCCATAGACGTGGAGAGGACATCGAAATTGAGGTCACCATGAGAGCAGGGCGTGAAGGGCCACAGAATTTGAGACATTTTTTATGCTGATCGATGAGAATGAGGATGATTAAGATAATGCTACAGATTCCCATTTTGGTCTGAGACTACATGACTAGGATGTACTTTACGTTTCCTTTCATAATATATCCCAGCGTCAACCAGGCCCGAGAGATAAAGGCACCTGTCAGGAAATTTGAGCAACACTCTCAGGAACGCATCCATTACGTGGATGAAACTGGACTGTGTGGTCCCAGTCTTCCCAACTGAGTCCGCAGCAAACTCAACTCTGGGTAGGAGCCGGCCGGGGCAGAAAAACCCACATGACTCTGATGGGATTCGAACCCACGACCTCCCAGCCGGGAGTCCGCGACGCTAACCACTTCGCCATGGCGTGTGGTTACCCTGACCTTTTCCTGAAGAGTTTGCTTCACCTGGCTTCGTTGTCCAGACGTCAGGTTCCGCCCATACAGGGCATTCTTGAGGCTTTCCTCTTTCTCTAGAGGGTATAAAGGTAGTCCTTTGTCAGTCCTCGCCGTCTCTTCTGGCATCACGACCGGCACCCCGACTCTTTGACCCGTTTCTTTCCCATCGTCTCTCTCCAGATACTGCTTCAGTAGGTTTGCATGGTGCAGTTTCACACGGCCTCCCACAGCAATGCGGTAATCTGCTTCACCCATTCTCTCCACCACCTCAAAACGACCCTGCCAGCTCACTTGAAGTTTGTTGTGCTTGGGAGGGGGAGCAGCAGCAAGACCGTGCTTCCTGGTTTGAAAGAGCGTTGGTGTGCCTTGAAGTCAAGGTGCTTGCAATGGCGTCCTGCAGCCCTTTCCAAGTTCTGCCGTGCTAAAGTATCACACGTCTCTTCCAGACGGTTTCGCAGATCTGCCACATACTGAGCCGTAGTCTTCACTTCGTCTGTTGCCTCTTCATCCATCCAGGCCTGTTTCAGCACCGCAAGGGGTCCCCTGACAGTTCTGCCATAAATCAGTTCAAAGGGCGAGATTCCTAGACTCTCCTGAGCTGCTTCTCTCTTTGTAAACAGTAGCGCCGGTAGAAATTGGTCCCAGAACTTTGGTTGTTCTTGACAGTTTCCGCGGCATAGTCTTCAAAGTACCATTGAATCGTTCCACCAGCCAGTCGCACTGAGCATGGTAGGGCGAACTTGTCATTCCTTTTATGCTTAGCACCCGGTACACTTGGGGGCTTGACTTCACTGGTGAATTGGGTTCCTCGGTCAGTCAACACTTCTGATGGAATGTCTACCCGGAACCAGATCTCGAACAGTGCCTCAGCCACCCTCTCTGCTTCTATGTCCTTCACAGGCACAACTTTTGTGTACCTAGTAGCATTGTCCACCACTGTCAGCACGTAACGGTTTCCTTTCTCAGAGGCTGGATCTACAGGCCCCACAAGGTCAATTCCCATTCGACGAAATGGCGTATAGATGAGTGGCACCTTTCCCAGAGGGACCTTCCTGGTTGTATCCTTGGGTGACGCTTTCTGACACTTGTCACGGGACTGGCAGAAACAATGGACTTCAGCACAGATTCCAGGCCAGAAAAACAAAACAAAAACAAACAAACAAACAACAACAACAACAACAACAACAAAACAAAACAAAAAAAAAAAGGTTGCCAAATCCTTCCTAACGTTTTCTTCCCTTCAAGATGGCCCCTAATCAGTGATTCATGGGATAGTTTCATCAACTCCTGACGATACTTTGTCGGTACCACCACTTGTTCAAAAGTTCCCTTCTTGCCTGTATACTTTCGATACAGTACTCTTCCCCCATTCCATGAACTTCACGCCTCCAGACTTCCCAGAGGATTCGCTACCAGACTCTTCTGCAAGAGTGAACATTTTCTTGAGTGTCTCATCTTCAGCTTGGGCGGCCTTCAGCTCGCTTGGAGTGACCGCTCCAGTCGCATCCATGGTTGACTTCAGTGGCTTGAACTTTTCTTTTTTCTATGCATATTTGAGCTTGCGTCACCACTCAGATTTGAGTTTTCCCTGTAGCCTTGTATACTGGAACGCCGCTGGCAGTACCATTCCGCCTGATGGTCATGTTTCTGATGTGTAAATCACTAACGCGGTTTTCCATTAAGACAGCCTTCGTTTCTCCTGCGTAGAAAGGAAACTGGATCTCTATCCATGCACCTGGCAGTTTCTCACCCCTGCTGGAATCAACCAGAGTGACTTCGTAGTAGTCCACGGTCTTTTTATGTTCAGCCGCTAAGCTCGCCCGAACTACAAAGAGTTCAGCCCCTGTATTTCACAGTGCTTGAATCGAGTGTCTTCCTACCCGTGCCAAACACTGTGGAAGAAATCGTTTGTCCACGAATCTGTCACAGAGTTCTTCCACTTGTCTGCTGATCCAGTTGTCCATGATAGTCACCACAGCTCTGATATTGCTCTTTTCCTTCTCCGCTTCCACTGCCTACATTCTGACTTCTTATGTCTAGTCTTTTTTTTGCAGAAGAAGCAAACTATTCCGTCCTTGTGAATACTATGAGGTTTCTTAGTCACTGCCTCGCCTCCTTCCCCTTGCTTAACTTTCGCTTCACGATGAGCTTCCTCATAAACTTGTGCCAGATCTGCAGCCTTGTGGGCTGTATTTGGATGTCTCTCACTAATGAAAGTAGCCGTCTCAGTTGACATGCCTTCTGAGAGTTGTTCCAGTAAACCTGTCTTGCAATGCACCAAACATTTCCTGACGACCGGGCTGTTTGAGCCAACGACTCAGCCTAAGTCGCGGACCAGTCAAGTGTCTTTTGGTACGTATTTCCACAGACTTTCTGACTGATTGGAATTTCTCTCTGTACGCCTCAGCAGAGATTTCAAATTTCATAAGGAGCGTTGTTTTGAGAGTGTCATAGTCGTGTGCCTCTTCATCAGTCAGTCCTGTATACACATCTTGAGCTCTACTTTTCAGTAGCTAACCCATTCTCACTGCCCGAGTTTCTTTCTCCTTCCATTGTTGCAATGTTGCCAGTCTCTCAAATTGACGCGAAAAGCCATCTAGATCATCACCTTCTTGGTAGTCTCTAGCATCACCTGTCCTATCCCAGCAGCAGTCCCCAAAGCCTGAGCTTGTAACTAATCTTGCCTGCTTTCTATCCCTCTTCTTCTGAGAGCTCTTTCCTCCTGCGCCTCCCTTTCTTTTATTGCCCTTTCTTCACGACACTGTACAGACTCCATCAAGTCTTTACCCTTCAGCCCCATTAACTCTCCGGTAACCCGACAGTGGGCTTACTGAAGTAAATGGGATGGGGAAACCACCTAGAGTAGAAGATTGCACATGTGCCGGAAATTTACCTCTACCCTTCCCCTCTAGCGGTAATTTCATCCTGAAAATGGGAAAACGGCGTTGACACTCCTCTCTTCCTGCCATTGCCTTCATGCACAAAATACTGACAAACCACACAAAATGAATAAATGAATTAATAAAAAAAAAAAAAAAAAACTGGCTTCAAACAAGATTCCGAATACTATTTTTTTCACACACCCTTCTTGTTCAAATCCTAGACGAGCCCCCAATTTGTCACGTAAGCTACGTTGTGTTGGACTAGACTCAGACTAACCTACGGACAACGTGCACATTCGCCATGAGGTGCCTCTTACTGGCACAGAGTGGCAAATATTTGCTTCCCAAATCATGCTCTGTTTTGCGTTGTGTACTTCCACAGAAGTGTCCCCAAGTCATGAGCTTATTTGCTTTGTACTTCAACAAGCGCTGACGTACCACCCCTCGCAATAAGAGGGCGAGCAAGACTGATGCACCCTTTTATTTAACTAATGATTCTTAACAACACCTACAACGAAACAACGTAATACTAGGACTCAATTATCAACGCCTACATTAAACTAACTCATTCACAAAATAAATATCATCAACTCTCTCTCCCTCTCTCTCTGAGTAGCCTTTTTTGAAGTTTTTTTTTTTCTTTCTCATCCACGTATGAACAGTTATTCCCAAGCAAGTTCGGAACTAGTTTGGCTTTTCAATTCACCTGCAGCTCACAGCACAAGTTTCTCGTTCCACTGTTTCCTTGTCCGGAACAGAAGTCACCAAAAATAAATAAAGGCACTTAGCTTTCGGTAGAGCTGGGTCCTCGGTGGATGCTACGTAGAGAGGAATCCCCCCCCCCCCCCCCCCCCCCCCCCTCCCTTCCGATATTTCCCCTCTACTCGTAAGTCCCAGATCTACAGCACACACGTAGACAGACCACCAGCTGCCAGTCCACATTTGATCTCCCGAACGCTGGGCAGCAGGCCCGCAGTGGCAGCATTAGTGGCAGAGGCAGAGACAGTGGCAGTGGTGGTGGCAATGGCAGTGGCAGTGGCAGTGGCAGTGACATTGGCAGTATCAATGGCAGAGGCTGTGGCAGAGGCAGTGACATTGGCACTATTTATGGCAGAGGCAGGTCAAGCTATCCTGTTTCGATTTCACTACAAAGAACAGATCACCAATTTCCCTTGTCAAAGGAAGATATCCATTTTTTTTTTTTTTTTTTTTGGTCGCCACCAAACATAGTCCACACAGACAATTTTGCAGGACACATAAAGCGATCGCCTTGCCTCCAAGTACAAACTACTCTTATGTGTCAACTTCCTGTTTAGATTCAGCTACAATGGATTTGGGCGAGTCTATTCTTAGAAATAGGGTGAGCAGGTTTGAGTTTACGAAAGAACTCAATTGGAAATCGTCAGATCTATTGGAAATCGTCAGATCTACCACCTCCTTCCTACCTATGTAAATTTTTAACGTAGGTACTGGCCACTTTCAGATCTGCTCTGCATGGCA
>JADBJO010001919.1:62500-67500 GCA_016801955.1 Conus betulinus | reverse complement strand
CCGAATCAGATTACAGACACTTCCAGGTGTTGATTCAGGCCAGAGTACCTGAATTTCAATACACATATAAATTTATCCCATTGGCTTAAGTTGTGGTGGAAACGTGGCCCATTTTATGTACAGAATGTTCCTCAGATGGGCTGATAGGACCATGATATATAAATCATTGTATGGAGGCAAGATACAGTACACTAATCCAGGAACGATGTATAAGCCTGGCTGGACGCAGTTAGATTCAGAATTTATTCTATCTGGTTCCACTCAGATTCAAAGAGTACATTCGTTTATTTGCGAATATCAGTCAAAGATTAAGGAAGGGCGTAGGCCTGAAAATGTTACGTTTCCTGCCTTGAACCTGTCGTTGATGAAAAACACAGAGACCTGGACATGTGTCCAGGGGCTCACTTCACTCGCACGTTTTTGGTCTGTGATGTTACAAGTCTTTGTGGACATATTAAACCTGCGTCTGTCTGCGTGCTGTGCCCGTCCTGTCAACGTGACAACTTGACACACCCTTTCAAGAAAGGTGCCCTGAATACACTTACCATGTTCACCTGTGATGACGAGTCAACAACGATCCCTTACACGCTGGTGTGCGATTTCAGATCTGACTGCTCCGATGAAAGTGACGAATCGTTTTGTATACACAAACTTTGTACATCACATAAAGAATTTCGATGCACAAATGGGGCAATGCCTCTCCCTCTGATACCAAGTGTAAAACAGGTTCTCTGACTGCATGGACGATTCCGATGAAGAGACTGGTCCAGAATCATGTGACCATATTGTGGAGCGACCTCTGCACAACTCACGGCACCTGCAGCTCATCAACCTTGATGGTAAAGGTTACTTCACCTCTGAGAAAATGACAGCCAAGGAACCATGTCCTCCAACTCATTTTCTGTGCGCAAGTGAAAGACTATGTCTGCCTGTTTACACTCGCTGTAACGGGTACTATGACAGCATACACCGGGAGGATGAAACAGACTGTGACAGCGCCACGTGTGCAGGATATTATCAGTGTAGAGCCTCTAAAGTGTGTGTGCACGTGGATCACGTGTGTGATGGCTGGGGACAGTGTCCCCAACGTGACGATGAATGGCTGTGTGACGAGACCTGCCCTGTGGGCTGTTTGTGTCAGGGACTGTCCTTTGTCTGCCCCCAGCCTTTCTCTGCTCACCTCTTCCCCAGCCTTCGATACCTGGATGCTAAGGGATCAGGGATGACGCTGTCTGATTTCATGTTCAATGTGTACCTGGTTCGTCTGACACTATCCTACTGTTCCATCGTTTCTGTGCGAGCTATACCATTGTTAAACATAAGGTTCATTGATCTGAGCAGTAATAACATCACAACCATGACCGTCACAGATTTCCTCTATTCACCACATCTGCGTCTTCTCTCACTGGCTGCTAACCCACTAACGTCTTTGGTAAAGAAAACATTTAACAACATCCAAAGCAAATTGAGGAAGATTGATTTGTCTGAAACACGTCTGACACACTTTGACAGTGACAGCCTGATGCACGCGCCCAAACTAGAATTCTTGAACCTTTCCTTTTCCGACATACAGGTCATAGGCCAGGGGGATTTCAACAAACATCACAACTAAAGGAAATAGACCTCAGAGGAACCAAGCTGAAAACATTCCCTGTCGATCTCTTTCTGGGGCAAAAAACATGCGCCCATTATTTATTCATCCAATTTTAGGGTATGTTGTCATCAAGTGCTGTCTTCAATATTAAGTAGACCATTCTGTGATGCACCACGACCAGTCATAGTTTCATGTGAAAATCTTCTGTCCTCAAAATCGCACACACTTTTCTTTTGGATATTCAGTCTTTTGTCCGTGTGTGGATTTTTTGGTGAGTTTGGTTAACCAATGCATCTTGGAAAATCCCTTTCAGGGAAAGATGTTTTATACAAATCCTCAACTTAAAAGTCAGCTATTTATGTATGGGGCGTCTATACTAGTATTATAGCTGTAGCAGACTATCAGTTCAGCGGTCACTATCTAACGTATGAAAACAGCTTGGGACGAAGCGAAGCGTGGCTTGCAAGACTGCCAAATATCTCTCCCTTCTTTCAGGTGAGACGTCGATTCTCATTATCTGGATAATGACTGTCGATCATCTGCTCATCCTCTGTTTACCGTTTAGTGTGTTCAGACTGACACCAAAATCAGCGTGTGTGTGGGCTTGGGTGTAGTGTGGGTGATAGGATCAATTCTGGCATCACTGCCTTTCTTTCATCACCAGTCTCTGCCCACTCCTCGCGGCCTTAGTGGTGTATCAACCGTGTCTTCTGTCCTCAAAATCGCACACACTTTTCTTTTGGATATTCAGTCTTTTGTCCGTGTGTGGAATTTTGGTGAGTTTGGTTAACCAATGCATCTTGGAAAATCCCTTTCAGGGAAAGATGTTTATACAAATCCTCAACTTAAAAGTCAGCTATTTATGTATGGGCGTCTATACTAGTATTATAGCTGTAGCAGACTATCAGTTCAGCGGTCACTATCTAACGTATGAAACAGCTTGGACGAGAAGCGTGGCTTGCAAGACTGCCAAATATCTCTCCCTTCTTTCAGGTGAGACGTCGATTCTCATTATCTGGATAATGACTGTCGATCATCTGCTCATCCTCTGTTTACCGTTTAGTGTGTTCAGACTGACACCAAAATCAGCGTGTGTGGCCTTGGGGTGTAGTGTGGGTGATAGGATCAATTCTGGCATCACTGCCTTTCTTTCATCACCAGTCTCTGCCCACTCCTCGCGGCCTTAGTGGTGTATGTCAACCTCTTTTCACTGATGAACACCAGTCCATCGTAGGTCATGGCACTGTGGATGTTTTGGACATTTTCCACGCTACTGTCAGCCTGATGATAAGTCTGGGTCAGGTGTTAATCTGGCGGGCCACCCCAAAATGCAGGATCCTGGCTGAGGCTGGCAAACAGTGTGCGCTACCCTCCCAGCCTTTGGTGAACCGAGTGGGTGTGACAGCCTCAGTGACCTGGATGTCCATCACCATCCTCAAGCTGATGACCGGGACTGGGGATGGGGTGGGGGTGAAGGTGATGACTCGGACAGAGTGGGGGTGGTGGTGGTGTGTCATGGCGATGCCTCTCAGTTCTTCGCTGTACCCGGTGGTGTATTGGTGGAGTTGTGTCCACGAAAAACGACAGCTGGAAAAAGAGCAGCGTGTGTTGCAGCGGCTGAAAGCTCGTTCGTTACAAAAAGGGTAAATGTAGGCCGTTGCTGTAGTATTACGGCTGCCCTGAGAAGTGTGTCCTTGTCTGTCTGTCTATCTGTCTGTCGATTAGTCTGTCTGTCTCTGTCTCTCTCTCTCTGTCTCTCTGTCTCCCTTTCTCTCTCTCTCTCTTCTCTCTCACTCTCTCTGCTTATGTCTCTCTATCTTCTCTCCCTCCCTCTCTCTCTCTCTCTCTCTCTCTCTCTCTCTCTCTCTCTCTCTCTCTGTATGTGCGTTTGTGTGAGTACGCACGCATGTGCGTGTGTGTGTGTGTGTGTGTGTGTGTGTGTGTGTGTGTGTGTGTGTGTGTGTGTGTGTGTTTGAGGAGAGAAAGAGAGAGAGAGAGAGAGAGAGAGAGAGAGAGAGGGGGGGGGGGTTGGTCATATGTACTTGATTTTCCCTCAGAAAATCTTCATGGTCAAATCATGTCCTTTGTGCTCTGCCAATATAAATCAAATCATGATACAGCCACTTTGAAAAACACAGCAGTGAAAGTATGTGCGATGCAATGGATTGCTCCTTGTTGTGTCATGAAAAAAACTGGGCGTAACTGTTCATCATACGTACGTGACATATCACATCCAGTCAACATGAATGACATATCAGATCCAGTGAACACAAATGACATATCAGATCCAGTCAAAATGAATGACATATCAGGTCCTGTCAAAATGGATGAAATATCAGACCCAGTCAAAATGAATGACATATAAGGTCGAGTCAAAATGAATGACATATCGGATCCAGTCAAAGTGAATGACATATCAGATCCAGTCAAAAATTAATGACATACCACATCCAGTCAAAATGAATGACATATCAGATCCAGTCAAAAATGAATGACACACCGTATCCAGTCAAAATGAATAACAGATCAGATCCAGTCAAAATAAATGACATATAAGATCCAGTGAAAATGAATGACATGTCAGATCCAGTTAGTTCCATAGTGAGACGATTGCAAGTGGAAACCGAAACCAATTTTAAGAATGATTCTCTCAGTGTGTCCGCCAAAAACAAGGACGACCACCAGTTACAAAACAAAACACTACACGTTTCGTCCTGTTAGAAGGAGCAGTCATTTATCTTCTGATAGGATACAGTGATATAGTGTAAATTAAGCATCCAGAATCCATTTAGGCACATTATGGTGAGGTATGTCGGCCAGTTTAAGCTGGCCCCAGGTTATATCGATAACCCCCCCCCCCCCCCCCCCCCCCCCCCACACACACACACACACACACACACACACCCTCTCGCCCTTTTCTGTTCTTTTTCGTAATCTGTCCTGTTATCTTTATTGGATATGCAAACATTTTTATTGCATTAACTTTTCCCCAGAGCCTCCTAATATTTTACTAGGTGCATGTCTTTTTGATCGGCTATAATTACGTCGTGATTCTCCAACATTGTATACTATTTCCTGTACGCTAATTGGCTTTGGTGCGCCGTGTTTAGTGAACTTCCGACTGCATAAAAAAATAAACAATTAGAATTTGGGGAGTCGACGAAGGAGATTAGAGTGCTATGATGATTACTAGCAATGTGCGATTTTAGACAGTGATCAAAGGGAATGGATGCACATTTGTTAGTGGTCATACTGATTTGTGAATCATCTACTGCCAAAGTAAAGGCCCAAAAAAAAGGGTAAAACTATAAATCGAGTTTGATGAGATAAGTGACTGCTGCTCGTTCTTCATTTCCGTTATCATGAGTGTCGTTTTATCTTGCCTGAAGAAGACCTAAGAGATCGA
>JADBJO010001919.1:50000-60000 GCA_016801955.1 Conus betulinus | reverse complement strand
GCAGGTCTGTTTCGAGCGCTCGCTCTCTCTCCTGAGGAGAGCGAGCACTCGAAACAGACCTGCTGATTTTAAAACTTCCTTTTACCATCCTATTTTTAATAGATGTTGCTCCCAAGGGGTTGAGCACTTTAAGAATTTTATTAAGCATTTTAGTGGTATATTTATATATATATATATATATATATATATATATATATATATATATATATATATATATATATATATATATAATGCTGAACAATTAAGTAGTGCTGAACAATTAAGTATATATATAGTCAATAGTATATATCTTCTGGCTTTTTTTTTTTTTTAGAAAAAGTGCTCAACCATGTGGGAGCAGTTAAAATAATGATTAAAAGCAAATCTTAAAAGCTGGGATAACAAATTTGTTTCGAGGTCCCTTCCTCTCTTCAGATCCCGTGCCAATCCCCTGCTATTGACCTCAATTGTATTGTATTGACACCACTGAACTGCCACCCACAATTCAAAACATATATATACAATTGAGGTCAATAGCAGGGGATTGGCACGGGATCTGAAGAGAGGAAGGGACCTCGAAACAAATTTGTTATCCCAGCTTTTAAGATTTGCTTTTAATCATTATATATATATATATATATATATATATATATATATATATATATATATATATATATATATATATATATATATATATATGTGTGTGTGTGTGTGTGTGTGTGTGTGTGTGTGTGTGTGTGTGTGTGTGTGTGTGTGTGTGTGTGTGTGTGTGTGTGTGTGTGTGCGAGTGCGTGCGTGCGTGCATGCATGCATGCATGCGTGCGTGTGCGTGTGTGTGTGTGTGTGTGTGTGTGTGTGTGTGTGTGTGTGTGTGTGTGTTGTTGTTGTTGTTGTTGTTGTTGTTATACTGTAACCAATGTACTTCAAAAACATGACGAAACGCTGCATAAATCACAATGAAAATGAAACATAGAATAATGTGAATATAGTCCTGTCTATGACAATGTATGGTATACCATAACTATTATCTGTAAAAAAAAAAAAAAAAAAAATTCTGCAAATCATCAATGTTGTTCATCGTTAAATTTGGATAGGGTTGTTACAAATTTGTCTTAACATTACATCCATTTGGTAACCTTGTATATAATGTCCTTACCCATTTCTCTGCAGTAATAAATCTGAAGCTTTTGTTGCAACAGCAAGGTCTTCTTTTGAATGCTGAAGGAAATGTCGCATTATTGGCTTTTCGCTTTTGGAAACATGATGTCACGCCTGTGTTCCGCTATTCTGCCTTTCCACGCACGTCCAGTTTCACCAGCATAAACTGCCTTATCACATCGTTTGCATAACATAACGTGTATCAAATTTCTATCTGCACATGTCACATTACTCACAACATTGTGTTAAGATTTTTCTGCTTTGTTTCAAACACTGTCGAAGTTACTAGTGAAGAACAGGTGTCACAATCACAAATTTCTGCTTTTCTCTTCACTGCACTTTCACATTATTTTTTTTTATCCTGTCTGTATGCAAGCATTGGTGGTTTATGAAATATTTTGCCCATGTATTCTGATTTATAAGCATATCACTTTGTCTTTTTAGTATAGCTTGTACATCTGACAATAATCTTGAAAATGTCAACACTAGTGGTACTCTTTCACTGTTTTTTTCTTTCTTTCTTTTTTTTTTTTTTTTTTTTTGCAAAGAGGTTGGCTCCTGCCCATGTTATCAACTGTTTTCAACTGACCTATGAGTTTGCTGCTATAGCCACGTTTGCGCAACTGATTTTTAATTTCAGATCTGTGTTTTAGATAATCCTCATCTATTCACAGATTCTTCTCAACCTAACACCAAAACCATCTGCTTGGGATTTTTTTTTTTTTTTTTTTTTTTTTTTATGTGGTATGTGAGGGATGACAAGAATCCTGCTTGAGGTATACCTGTATATCAGGATCTTTCCTGAGTAGATCCGCGTATACATGGCCATTCTCTAATTTAACCAGAGTGTCAAGGAATTCAATTTGTTCTCTACTCCATCGTAGAGTGATCTTTATGTTGGTTTGTATGGTGTCGGCAAAATCTGTGAAATGTACGAGGGAGTCAGGGTCACCATTCCATTGCCAAACCCATCGTCAATGTAACGTCTGTAGAAGTAAGGTTTCAGTTCAAACTCCAACAATTTTTCATCATACTTCCGCATGTATGTACAAGGAAAATTTCTCCCCAGTCTGGACCCTATGGCTATTCCATCTGTCTGTATGTAGTGTGAATGTCCTAAACATTTTCCTATTTCTTGTTGATGACATAACACATTATAAGGTCAGAACCTGTGTAATATATTTATGACGTCATTTGTTTGCTCTGTCCAGTTGCCAAAGATGGAATTACGTAGTTGCATTGTTTAGTTTCGTTTCTTTTTTCTCTTGGTAAAGGCCGCGTGGCCGGAAATTTGAAGAGTGGAATTGTGACCTTGTGTACTGTTTTCTTTCCTTTGGAGGACTATTGCTTTTGTTTCGGATTTTAAATAGCATGTTATCCGTCTGGGAGTTCCATTCCTCTTGTCGGAGGTCTTTGACATAAGCCTGTGTTTTTTTGGTTTGAGATCAGTGTGAGGGATAGACAACCTGGTCAACTTTTCCTTTGTGGCACTTTTGGCAATTTGGTTAACCACCTCGGTGCCTCGAATGCCCACATGCTGGGAACCCAAGCAAAGACTATGTTGTATCCATCTGATTTCAGAGAGGTGTAAAGTTCGAACGCTTTCAGCAGTTGAGGTGCTTAGGATTACGGCCAGTGTTACGGAGAATATTGACTCCGTAGAAATTTGACTCTCCGGTTCTCTTTCTCTCCGGAGAAAAATGAACCGTTCAGTTTTCTACAGGTTTTGAAGTCAATATTCTACGGAGAATATGGACTCCCGTAAAAAAAAAATGACTCCCGTGTCAATTTTGTTGCAGTTTGCAAACTCTGGTAAGTTTTTAGCTCTGTTTGTCTATCACAGTGTGTTTGTATGACAGTACGAAAAAAAAAAAGCTGTTTTTCGTAAACTGCGGGATGGATCTCGAATTAACTTGATGGACTGCTTGTACACGTTTTCACATTCATCACTCTCACAAGAAAGATCAGGTCTATGGGTCAAAGGTGAAAGTCACTGGTCACGTTAATTTTTCTTCGTAGCTGTTTCTCGGGGATTTTTCGGGAACTATTGGACAGATCTCAACGAAAGTTGGTGGGTTAGTTGCTATCCACAGTTACCTTTCACCTTCGCCCCCCAAAAAAAAAAAATCAAAAAAAAAAGGGGGGGGGGGGGGGGGGGGGGGGGGGGGGGGGGGGGGTTGTGACTCAAAGATCAAGGTAGCAATGGCCACGTTCATTTTTCTTCACATCTGTTTCTTGGGATTTATCAAACGGATTTAAAGGAAACTTGGTTAGTTCGTTGTATTTCACAACCATAAACCTCACAAGAAAAATAAAGTCTGTGAATGAAAGCGTGTGTGGTGTGTGTGTGTGTGTGTGTGTGTGTGTGTGTGTGTGTGTGTGTGTGTGTGTGTGTGTGTGTGTGAAAAGATAGTCATGCAGCTGGACACCTCTTTTAGATGGTTTCCTTCCAAGTGAGAATGCTGCTTTAAATCACATATCAAGCAGGTTGTTCCTTGAGCAGTACATATGCCTAAGATGACTTGGACCCCTCCCCCCCAAAAAAACAAACAAAAAAAAAAAAAAAAAAAAAAAAAAAAAACAAAAAAAAAACCCACCGAATCGGACTCAGAGGTTCATTTTTAGGGAATTATTTCGTTATTTAAGTATTGATTGATTAATTATTATCTGGCGTAGTTTTGATGCCAAGTGTAAAATGTAGCCAATGGTAGATTTTAGGGACTTTGTCTAGAAGCCTAACGTATTTTATTTGGTCATGTTTAATCAGTGTCGTTCTCTAATGTTTTATTCGTCTGACTGACTTGTTGTTGGAAATAATATTGCTGTTGACAAAGATGGAATGGTTGTGTATCTGTGAACTGGGATCTCGTTGGCTAGAATGTATTGTGACAGTGTAATGTATGTGTGCCGCAGCCTGGTTGATGTGGTCACGTCGACGTACATGAACTTTTGAGTTTTATAATACGGTGTGTGTGTGTGTGTGTGTGTGTGTGTGTGTGTGTGTGTGTGTGTGTGTGTGCGGCGTGCACATTGCATGTGCGTGCGGGTAAGTGAAGCAGCACCAGCAGCAGTAATAACGGTGGTTTGTGTTGTTGGTCTCGTACAAGATTCATCTTTGTCTTGACCGATTCCTACATCCAAAATTCGTACAGACAGAGAGAGCTAAAGAGACAGAGGCTGCTGTGGATTTTCAATTTGGTTTAGACTTCAAGACTACATTCACTGTCTAATAAAAAGCAGGTGAGTTTCCTGGCTTCATTTCGCCTTTCATACAAAAAAAAAAAATGGTGTGTGTGTGTGTGTGTGTGTGTGTGTGTGTGTGTGTGTGTGTGTGTGTGAGAGTGTGTGTGTGTGTGTGTGTGTGTGTGCGAGTGTGTGTGTGTGTGTGTGTGTGTGTGTGTGTGTGTGTGTGTGTGTGTGTGTGTGTGTTTGTGCGAGTGTGTGTGTGTGTGTGTGTGTGTGTGTGTGTGTGAAATATTAGGATTAACTCATTAAAGCAACTCTAGCCGTGGTAATGGTCACAAGGTCACGACGAACAGATTTTGGTGTCTTTTCAGAGTGGCGGTGCAAAGAACAAGTGCCGCACGCAGTTGGGTGAACTGTCTGGGCCTTCTGTCTTGTTAGCATGACACAATAATTGACTTCACTTTACTTTTGTGACGTTGTTTGTAAGTAGCAAACGAATGGTGTGGCTCGAAACTTATCAGAATTATGGTGTTGAAATCTGTGCCAGTTTTGCTGTTTTATAGACTTTGTGTTCTTTCAACAGTTTAACTTTACAACACATGTAAGCTAACGCAAAAACGCGTGTCAGAAAGAGCAAAGAGCTTTGTCCAAAGAAAAAAGTTGTTTGTCTCTGGTCACACGACCCTACCTAACTTTTCCTGCCGGCCCTAGACTTTTTCTTGTATTCTCCCACACACACACACACACACACACACACACACACACACAGAGCAGTCAAGGTTATATCGAAAGTCGATTTTGTGGAAGACCTAAGTACCTTGCTTTTGGAAACTACAGTAAATTGACGCGGGCAGTGACATGCTTTTATTTTAGCTGCAAGTGTACGCCAGGATTGCAAAGACAGTTTGAGTCGTCTTTCTCCTTCTTGAGACAAACCGTTTTCTTCCAGCAAAAAAGTATTTTTTGTAGTTTCTGTGCTGAAAAAAAGTCTTAAAAAAAAGAAAAAAAAATCTGACCTACTCTATTTTTTCAGCCACGTTACCAGAAACAAACCATACTTTTTTTTACCTTTGGTAAGGGCTGCGTTTTTTTTTTGCAGAGTAGTATCATTATGCAGTGTCTACTTGTAAAGTATTATTGGGGGAAAAAAAAAAAACGGTGTGGGGGGGGGGGGGGGGTGGGGGGGGGGGGGGGGGGGAATATATAGCAAAGGCATCAAATACGCCGATAAAATAGAAGTGGATGATCATTGTACTTATGTCTTGTTCACACACCCAGGTGGGCCGCTGTGTTGATGGGCGTGGACACTGAGTAGTGCTTCGTCCCTGTCTTCTGTGAAAAGAACTTGCAGACTGTCGCCTTGTCGATTCTTGTAAAACCAGATCGTTGCTCTCAGAAAGAAAGACTTCTTGCTGTCTTTTCGAAAATTTCTTTTTGTTGAGTCAGAACTCTTTTTCAATTCTGTCTGGTATGATCTTTTCTCCGATGTGCTTCTTCAGTTCATCTATCTTGGCAGCATCCATGTCGTTCAGAGACCAATCTCAAACTGCACCCCCGAGAGAACATTGTCGGAAATTTATTCTGCCAATAATTCATCATTCGAACTGTTCAGTTCAGACTCAAGTCAGATTATAATGAACCCCTCGTTGCATTTGCGTAGCACACTGACTGGATTGTTTGGTAGATCCGCGCATTAGTAGATCTGCACAGCGATATAGGTCTTCATGTAGATAGATCTATATATAAACTTACTTTATTACTGAGTTTGTAAATGCACAGTTTCTGCAGGGGTTGTCTGGTTTGATTGATTTTTTACTTTTTAAACTTCATTTATTTCATGTTTTGGCTTGCCTGTTCTTATGTATTTAGGGTATGTATGCTTGTATGTATGTGTGTGAGAAGGAATGCTGATATGGTTCTCAAAAATGGGACAGAAGTTCAGACCATAGTCAATCATCGACCCAGGATCCTTTGAAGCATATCTTATGGTGGAGATCTATCGACCTGCATCATCCTCCACGCTGCGCGAAACTGTCAAAATAATTATACGGGAGGCCTGTTGATGCGGAGATCAACCAACATGACTGTACCCATCTTGCATGCTACCAGAACCAGATAGTTTTGCTAGTTTATTTCAGACAGGAATATTTTTCAAAACACATGCAAGGTTCCAATAATGAAAGTTTACTGCCAAGCCTGATAACTTTTTCGTCAAAAGCACACCCTTGTAACATTAAATGAACTATCATTTCGTGTTAAAAAAAAAAGTCTGAAAAATCTTATTGATTACTACATAAAAGTTCTTTGATTCTTTGTTTTCAGAGCTCGGTTGCTGAAACTTTTGGCTTGAGCATAGACTGACTCAGCGAACGCCTTGGCCGTGTAGGCGTCTGTTAAAAGTCCTGCGACATGATCCAGTCTTAATGCGCTTTTATCGTAACTTCACAGTCTGAAAACGGATGTCGTTTAGCCGACAAACGAAGCTGTGCTCCTTGCAACCTGCCGCAATGACAGGACTTTGACCAGAGACCGCAGTAGTGGTCATTATCTATTCGTTTCTACTTAATATCATAATAACAATCTGCATTAAACAGTGACAGTTGTAAGTTGTAGATAAAGCAGCAGCAGTCAGCAATAAAACAAACAAACAAACAAACAAAAATCCACCACCAACAAATAAAATGATGATGATGATGATGATGATGATGATTATGATGTTGATGATGTTTGACAAGCGCAGTTCCAAATGAATCTAGCCAAAAGCGCCGTGTGCTAACCCAACACGCACGCTCACGTGAACATGTGCATTCACACTAACAGACAATATAACTTATAATGACATACTACTACTACTACACACTACTACTACTACTACTACTACTAATGATAATAATAATAGATAATTTTGAAATTCATCGACTGACACAATCTACAAATTAATTAACCAGTGTGTTTTATAAGACGAATATTGGGATGGATGAATAATTATCAAGATGCGTATATATATATACTTATAATCAAACATAGTAGCAACTAAAATTGACACAGGAGTCATTTTTCTACGGGAGTCAAGATTCTCCGTAACCATGGGAGTCAATATTCTACAGAAGGAGTCAATATTCACCGTAGAATATTGACTCCAAAATCTGTAGAAAACTGAACGGTTCATTTTTCTTTGGAGAAAAAAAGAACCGGGGAGTCAAATTTCTACGGATCAATATTCTCCGTAACACCGGCAATGTCCTCCAAAGCAGAAAGGGAGTCTGATAAAATGAAGAAGTCTTTTTATGTCTGGATTTACAGGCAATTTTAAGAGCCAGGACCAAGGCTGTCAGTCAACAGTGTAGATGGAGCTATCGGTGGGGATGTATTCAGTACATTTCTGCGGGGGATCGACTGCACAAAAAACAGCAGAGGCAAATTTGGAACCGTTAGTAAAATTCTTCTGAAGGATGGACACTTGGAACACAGTTTAGCAAAAAGGGATTTGTATACCAAGGGACCAGTGGAATCTTTATGGTACGAGGCTAAATCAACCCGGATCTTCGGAGTGAAGAAAGTCCATGGAGGGTCATCAGGAAACTTGGATAAATCACAAACTACTGCAAGGTCTATATCTGCTGTGCTCAATTGGGGAAGAATACGAATTCCCAAGGATCGAATGAAACCGAGGTCGTCATCACATGCAGGATTTTGGGGTTCAGAAGAGAAATTCAAACAGTAGTTCAAGGCAAGTTTCAATCGACGATTTGAGAGGGATGGTTCTCTTGCTTCAGCATACAGGCTATTAACAGGGGTGGTGCGGAATGCACCCAAACACAATCGAATATATATATATATATATATATATATATATATATATATATATATATATAACAAAAAGATAGTGAATTATTTAGACATCACGTTAGACCTCAACCAACATACATTTAAACCATACAAAAAACCAAATGACACACCTGTCTATGTAAATATCAAAAGTAATCACCCACCTTCCATACTCAAAACGATACCTAGAGGCATAAACAAGAGATTATCTAATCTGTCATGTAATGAAACAGTATTTAACAACACTGCAGCTGAATACCAAGAAGCGTTACACCAAAGTGGTTACAACTACAAATTACACTATGACCCAGGAAATGATATGAGCAGACACAAGAGAACAGGAAAAGGAAAAAATATGGTACAACCCCCCATACGATGGAAGAGTTAAAACAAACGTGGGAAAGAATTCTTTAAAATTCTGACATCTTCTTTCCCAAAAGAGCACAAGCTGTTTAAGATATTTAACAGGCACAACATCAAATTATCATACTCATGTATGCCGAATCTCAAAAACATCATTGATTCAACAAACAAACGAAAAGCAGTGCAGAGGCAAACGAGGGTGAAGAAAGGAAATCTTGCAACTGTACCAAGAAAAACAACAGTGCCCTCTAAACAATAAATGCCTCCACAGCAATATTGTATATACCAAGCCACTGTAAAATCAGAGAACACTGAAGAAACATATATAGGTATCACTGAAAACCAGTTTTTTAAAACTAGATATGCAAATCATAACAGTCATTTAACAAAGAAAGATACAAAAATCAAACAGAATTGAGTAAATATATTTGGAAACTCAAAGATAAAAAAATAGACTACTACAACATATCCTGGAAAATCTTAAAAAGAGCTGCATCATACAATAACATTTCAAAAAGATGTAATTTATGCCTAACAGAAAAATATATGATCCTATGCAAACCAAAATTAGCAACCCTAAACACTAGGATAGAAATGGTTAACAATTGCAGACACAAATGGAAGTTCCTATCAGGGAGCAGAAATCAAAAAACACATGAAAAACACTGACCGCACGTGATGGCAGACAGCGAACACGTATAAAAAAACACCGACAACACCGACAACCCCCATACCCTGACGACTGCACCAGCAAGAAACAGCGCTGTAGGTTTTTAGCTTTTTTACATTTTAATCAAAGTTTGTGTGTGTGTGTGTGTGGTGTGTGTGTGTGTGTGTGTGTGGTGTGTGTGTGTGTGTGTGTGTGTGTGTGTGTGTGCGGATAACTGTTCTAAGTCGTCCAGCTCCCAGTTTCGGAGCTGTTCACAATGTCCCTGACCTTACACAGAGACTGTGGGTTGTTCAAAACTGTAGAACTGGAGAGAGGCACAGCGAACAAACAGAAACAGACGTTTGCGTCATCGCAAAGGCAGCCAGCATGGATGAATATTCCGACTGGTCCATGGCCAAGACTGGCCTTTGGCGTGGGGGAAAAAAAAAAAAGAAGTAAAAACAGGTGACAAAAATCAAAGAATGAAGGGCTACGCTGGTTTACTATAGTTCGTATTGTGACGGTCAGTGGGAATGACGACTCTCACGATGATGCCATGGACACCTCTGTACTATATATCTTTTCACTTG
This sequence comes from Conus betulinus, assembly GCA_016801955.1. Lineage (NCBI taxonomy): Eukaryota > Metazoa > Mollusca > Gastropoda > Neogastropoda > Conidae > Conus > Conus betulinus. The sequence goes on along the minus strand of JADBJO010001919.1, from coordinate 50,247 downwards.
TGTGATACATGCAGGAATCAACCGAGACAAGGAGATACAGGCACGTACAGTGTTTATCAGGAAAAGGTGGGCAGCACTGTGAGAAACTCATCCACCAAATGCAAAAACAAAAACTCATCCAAAATGCAAAAACAAAAACAAACAGATAAAAAACAAACAAACAACAACAACAACACAACAACAAAAACCAAGGATACACAGCTCTGGGTGGAGGCGGTCTGGCGCCAGATAATCACGTAAAGAAATG
>JADBJO010001919.1:42500-47500 GCA_016801955.1 Conus betulinus | reverse complement strand
CGATGTGGAGTTCGGAATTCCAAAAAGAAGAAGGCAATGTGTGAGTTTAAAAGGTATAAACGAACTGAGCCAGCGTCCATACGTTTGGGGAATGTGTCCGGTGTGCAGTTTACACAAGAACGTTTACGACTTGTGAGAATGGTGAAGTGACATATAGATTCTTACAGTGTGGTTTGCGTAGTGTTTGTCACAAAGGACACACAGTTCCGTGTGTTTTCTACAGTGACAAGTTTTCAGGTACCTATCATGACTCAGTGACCATAGCCAGTAAACCTGTATTTATGTTCCTTTGTGATGACGGAGACATAGAACTGTCGCACACCTTTGTGTGTGATTTCAGGCCAGACTGCCAAGATAAGACCGATGAGTCTTTCTGTAGGCACCCTTCCTGTGATAGTTTCACGTGCAACAGTGGCCAGTGTGTGTCCTTCAACAGACGGTGTGACAGAATGTCTGACTGCATCGACGATTCGGATGAAATGGATTGTGAGCATTATAAGTATTTTGGAGTATTGTCACACCAATACTTGCCTACACCAGTACTCGTCAATTTCGATGGGATGATGGACATCGTTTTTGTCCAAAATGACCCCCGGGGATCCCTGCCCCGTATCCCACTTCCGTTGCCCCGGTGATGTCAACGACTGTCTGCCTGTCTACAGCCGCTGTAACGGAATGTATGACTGCCTGGGCCCATGAGGATGAAGAAGACTGTGAGGGCATGACGTGTCCAGGATTCTACCGATGTCGATCCCACACTGTGTGTGTGCACAGCGTCCATATGTGTGACGGCTGGCCTCACTGTCCTCTGCATGACGATGAACTGCTGTGTGACGTCACGTGTCCTGACAGTTGCACGTGCCATGGGCATGCGTTTCGCTGTCGTCAGTCTTTCCACGCTTCCTCTCTTCCGTCACCTCCGCTACCTGAATGCAGCAGGGTCAGGAATGACGCTGTCTGAGCTGTCCAACAATACCTATCTGCTTCATTTGTCACTCGCTGGTTGTTCGCTAACTAACTACTATATCTGTGATGAATTTACACAATTGTATTATCTAGATTTGTCTGACAACAAAGTTAGAACATATAAACATGGCTGTATTTGTTCCCTTGCAGCATTTACAGCAGCTGTGCCTGGGCTAAAAATCCTTTCACTTTTCTCAGCAATGAAGCATCTTCTGCGATCTATCAGACTAACCTGAAGACGTTGGATCTGTCACTTTCGAAGTTAACAGTATTTGACAGTCAAATGATTTCAAGTTTGTGTCCATCAGAGTCCTCAATCTGTCTTATACTTCAATACAAACAATTGGACCAGATGGATTCGGTCTATATCTGATTTAACTTCTCTGTCAATAGAAGGCACTCCTATAAAAACGATCCCACCTGGTATATTCAGTGAGCTCTCTCGTCTCAGTTCGGTGTCTGCACAATTCTATAAATTTTGCTGCAAGGATATACTACCAGGTCATTTTAACGAAAAGTTTTGCAGCGCTCCTGGTGATGAGATATCATCCTGTGAGGATTTGCTGCCGACAAACATCTACCGTGCTTTTTCTCTGGCTAATCAGCTCCTTGTCAGTGGTAGGAAATACGTTTTGTTTCGTCGTACGCCTGCTTGCGCAGAAAGCTTCTATGGGTAGCTACAGTCTCTTTGTCAGTAACCTAAGCGTGTCTGACCTTCTGATGGGTGTCTATCTTTCTATCATTGGAGCTGCTGATGAAACTACCCGCGGTGATTATCTGTTCCATGATGACGCCTGGGTTAGCAGTGTGACGTGTAAAATAGCTGGCTTCCTGTCTCTTCTGTCCAGTGAAATTTCCGCCATGATCATCTGTCTCATTTCTCTTGATCGTGCCGTTGTGATTCGTTTCCCGTTTGGGAATTTTCGCTTTGAGAAGAAATCGTCCTCTATAGCGTGTGTGTCTGTTTGGTCAATGGGTGTGCTATTTGCAGTGTTGCCGCTTCTTCCTTTTACATCCCACTGGGAATTTTACAGCCAGACAGGAATCTGTATTCCACTACCAGTCACCAGACAGGAATTTAAGGGGCACTTGTATTCCTTCAGCGTGTTGATTGTGTTCAATTTCGTTCTGTTTGTACTGATTTCAGCTTGTCAAACGTTTATCTACTGGTCAGTCAAGGAGAATACCTTGACCTGTGACACGACTAGAATCTCACAGGACATGACCATCGCTCGAAGATTGATTGCCGTGGCTGTCACAGACTTCTTGTGCTGGTTCCCCATTGGACTGTGCGGGTTCCTGGCCTTGTTGGGAATCCCCATCCCTGGAGAGGTCAACGTGGCCTTTGCCATCTTCTGTTGCCCTTGAACTCTGCTCTCAATCCCTTTGTGTATACTTTCAACGCTCTGGCTGAGAAAAGAAGGAAACGAAATGAAGCAAAACTGTTAACATGGTTGGACGCAAAAGCTGCTCTGATTGCGAAAAAAACCATTGACTGAAATTGGAATCGTCAATGGGAATGTTTGGCCGGACACCAGATAAAGGGGACTTCCTTGCCTCACTTACAGAGAAAAACAAGACTTCCTGATTTACGGAGATAGAAAAAGACTTCTTCACAAACAGAGAAAAAGAAGACGTCCTCACTGATAAAGCTAAAGAAGCTTTCCTCACTTATAAACCTAAAGAATACTTCGCACTAAAAAAGATAGAGAAGATTCCTTCACCTACAAAGATAAAGAAAAGTTGCTCGCTCATAAAGCTATAGAAGACTTCCTTACTTTTAAAGCTCAAGAAGACTTCCTAACTTATAGATATCGAGAAGACTTCTTTGCTTATAAAGTTAAAGAAGACTCCCTCATGCATAAAGATAAACAAGACTTCCTCAGTTATAAAGATAAAAAGCACTTCCTCACTCATATTGATAAAGACGACTTCCTCACTTATGAAGATAGAGGAAACTTCCTCACTTATAGAGGTAAAGAAGTCTTTCTCACCTACAAAGATGCAGATGAACTTCTCACTTTTAAAGATAAAGAAGATTTCCTCACTGACAAAGATAAAGAAGACATTCTCACTTGTAAAGATAAAAAAAAAAAAGATTTTGTCACTTACAAAGGTAAAGAAGACTTCCTCATTTACACAGATAAAGAAGACTTCCTCACTTACAGAGATAAAAAGAAGACTTCCTCACTTAGAAAGATAAAATAGACTTTCTCACTTATAAAAGTAAAAGAAAACTTCCTCGCTTATAAAGCTAAAGAAGACTTCCTCACTTACAAAACAAAGAAAAAGACCTCCTCACCTATAAAGCTAAAAAAAAAAAAAAGACTTCCTGACTTATACAGATAGAGAAGACTTCCTTGCTTATTGAAGTAAAGAAACCTTCCTCACTCATATAGATAAAGAAGACTTCCTTACTTACAAAGATAAAGAAAACCTTCTCACTTATAGACATAAAGAAGTCTTTCTCATCACCAAGATACAGATGAGCTCCTCACTTATAAAGATAACGAAAACTTCCTCATTTATAAAGATAAAGAAGACTTCCTCACTTCAAAAGATAAAGCAGAATTCTTCCGTTACAAAGACTAAAAAGACTTCCTCATTTCAAAGTTATTCATGATGTACTGATGAGATCAATCTTAGACCCTGACATGTGTTAATGACATTGTATGTATGACATTTAGTATCGACATATATTATCGACAGTATATGTATGTCATGCATTATCAATATGTATGATCGACAGTGTAGTTGTCGAGTGTAGCTATGGACAACTACACTTCAATTTCAAACACAACAAGAACATTACCAACAGCAGTGGCATATGCTACTCAGACGGTGCCGCTTCTTCTTCTTTCTTCTTCTGTTAATTGTTGTCATGTATCTCAGTGTTCTATAGGCTGCAAAATAGTGAGTAGTTCATTCTAGTTTATGCGCCACTCCTCACCTTTTCAAAGATACCTCTTTGTGTGTGTGTGTGTGTGTGTGTGTGTGTGTGTGTGTGTGTGTGTGTGTGTGTGTGTGTGTGTGTGTGTGTGTGTGTGTGTGTGTGTGTGTGTGTGTGTGTGTGTGTGTGTGTGTGTGTGTGTGTGTGTGTGTGTGTGTGTGTGTGTGTGTGTGTGAGTGTGTAGTAGTAGTAGTAGTACTTTTAATTTAACGTCTCTTCACCCTCAAGTGACATTAGACCAAAAATAAATATATAAATAAATAAAAATGCATGTGAGAGATTCTTTAGAGTGTTGGGTGTTTATGAGTAAATGTAACATCAATGCCATACTTAAGTTTTGGATTCTACAAACACAAATAATCACAACATTACCAACAACTATCAAAGAAAAATACCAACAGAACTAGATGCAAAGTTTCTGAAAACAACTTAAGAAGACCAAGGTCATTAGCTATTTTCTGTAATGTTATCGGATTTCGATGGTTGAGCGCAGTGCCTCCATTTTTGAGCATTTCAGCTTTGATGGCAGGACAGTGCAGAAGCAAATGATTCGTAGAAATTTGACTCCCACAAACACAAATAACATCTTTACAAAATTTTGTCTTCAGAGCATCTAGACGAATCTTAAACATTAAGACATAATTGATCTGGATTTGATTTGACTTAAACTCTTAATTATTAGGTCCGCTGTCAGTGGGATCTTACACTCTGTTCAAGAATTAGTGTGTGTGTGTGTGTGTGTGTGTGTGTGTGTGTGTGTGTGTGTGTGTGTGTGTGTGTGTTTGTGTGTGTGTGTGTGTGTGTGTGTGTGTGTGTGTGTGTGTGTGTGTGTGTGTGTGTGTGTGTGTGTGTGTGTGTGTGTGTGAGCATGTGTTCCTTACAACCAGTGCCTTTTGCTTTGTGTATTCTTATCATATCCTGGTCTGTCCAATGATCAAGCTAGAAGGCGAAAGCTCTACAATAAAGTCCTGGGTGGAGGAACAAATACATGAATTGGTTCATTATCCGTGTTGCCTTTTGCGCAATGTTTTTTTTCTGCTTTTTGGTGTGGATTGGTGCCCTGCCCCTTGGGAGAACTGAATCT
>JADBJO010001919.1:0-37500 GCA_016801955.1 Conus betulinus | reverse complement strand
CGGTTAGCTGGCTGGTAGGGAGCGGCCTTCAGTAAACACCCCTTTCGCTGACATGCTCTCATGGCTTGGCCTTTGCAGCTGCGGGAGAGGCGTTAACTGCCTGCTTCTCAACACTAAATAACTCGCTCTGAACAGCCGCAGAGGAAGTATTCTTTATCTTTATGAGTGAAGACGTTTTCTTTATCTTTATAGTGAGGAAGTCTTCTTTATCTTTATCAGTGAGGAAGTCTTCTTTGTCTTTATAAGTGAGGAAGTCTTCTTTATCTTTATAAGTGGGGAAGTCTTCTTTATCTTTGTAGGTGAGGAAGCCTTCTTTAGCTTTTTTTTTAAGTGTGGAAGTCTTCTTTAGCTTTATAGCGATGAAATCGTCTTTAGCGTTATTAGTGAGGAAGTCTTCTTTATCTTTGTAAGTGGGGAAATCTTCTTTATCTCTATATGTGAAGAAGTCCCCTTTGTCTGGCTTCAGGCCAACCATTTCCATTTGGGATTACAATTTTAGTCTATAGTTTTTTTGTTTTTTTTAAAACAGAGTAGCATTTGCATCTAACCATGTTAACAGTTTAGCTTCATTTCGTTTCCTTCTTTTCTCAGCCAGAGCGTTGAAAGTATACACAAAGGGATTGAGAGCAGAGTTCAAGGGCAGCAAGAAGATGGCAAAGGCCACGTTGACCTCTCCAGGAATGGGGATTCCCAACAAGGCCAGGAACCCGCACAGTCCAATGGGGAACCAGCACAAGAAGTCTGTTACAGCCACGGCAATCAATCTTCGAGCGATGGGTCATGTCCTGTGAGATTCTAGTCGTGTCACTAGTTAAGGAATTTTCCTTGACTGACCAGTAGATAAACGTTTGACAAGCTGAAATCAGCACGAACAGAAAGAAGTTGAACACAATCAACACGCTGAAGGAATACAAGTGCCCTTTAAATTCCTGCCTGGTGACTGGTAGTGGAATACAGATTCCTGTCTGGCTGTAAAATTCCCAGTGGGACGTAAATGGAAGAAGCGGCAACACTGCAAATAGCACACCATTGACCAAACAGACACACACGCTATAGAGGACGATTTCTTCTCAAAGCGTAAATTCCCAAACGGGAAACGAATCACAACGGCACGATCAAGAGAAATGAGACAGATGATCATGGCGGAAACTTCACTGGACAGAAGAGACAGGAAGCCAGCTATTTTACACGTCACACTGCTAACCCAGGCGTCATCATGGAACAGATAATCACCGCGGTAAGTTTCATCAGCAGCTCCAATGATAGAGAGATAGACACCCATCAGAAGGTCAGACATGCTTAGGTTACTGACAAAGAGGCTGTAGCTACCCATAGAAGTTTTCTGCGCAAGCAGGCGTACAACGAAACAAAACGTATTTCCTACCACTGACAAGGAGCTGATTAGCCACAGAAAAGCACGGTAGATATTTGTCGGTAGCAAATCCTCACAGGATGATATCTCATCACCAGGAGCGCTGCAAAAACTTTTCGTTAAAATGACCTGGTAGTATATCCTTGCAGCAAAACTTATAGAATTGTGCAGACACCGAACTGAGACGAGAGAGCTCACTGAATATACCAGGTGGGATTGTTTTTATAGGAGTGCCTTCTATTGACAGAGAAGTTAAATCAGATATAGACCGAAATCCATCTGGTCCAATTGTTTGTATTGAAGTATAAGATAGATTGAGGACTCTGATGGACACAAAACTTGAAATCATTTGACTGTCAAATACTGTTAACTTCGAAAGTGACAGATCCAACGTCTTCAGGTTAGTCTGATAGATCCCAGAAGATGCTTCATTGCTGAGAAAAGTGAAAGGATTTTTAGCCAGGCAAAGCTGCTGTAAATTTTGCAAGGGAACAAAATACAGCCATGTTTATATGTTCTAAGTTGTTGTCAGACAGATCTAGATAATACAAATTGTGCAAATTCATCACAGATATAGTTGTTAGTGAACAACCAGCGAGTGACAAATGAAGCAGATAGGTATTGTTGGACAGCTCAGACAGCGTCATTCCTGACCCTGCTGCATCCAGGTAGCGGAGCTGATGGAAGAGAGGAGCGTGGAAAGACTGAAGACAGCAAAACGCATGCCCATGGCACGTGCAACCGTCAGGACACGTGACGTCACACAGCAGTTCATCGTCATGCAGGGGACAGTGAGGCCAGCCGTCACACACATGGACACTGTGAACACACACACAGTGTGGGATCGACATCGGTAGAATCCTGGACACGTCATGCCCTCACAGTCTTCTTCATCCTCATGGCCCAGACAGTCATACATTCCGTTACAGCGGCTGTAGACAGGCAGACAGTCGTTGACATCACCGGGCAACGGAAGTGGGACACGGGGCAGGGATCCCCGGGGGTCATTTTGGACAAAACCATGTCCATCATCCCATCGAAATTGACGAGTACTGGTGTAGGCAAGTATTGGTGTGACTGCCTTTCTAAATACTTATAATATTCACAATCCATTTCATCCGAATCGTCGATGCAGTCTGACATTTTGTCACACCGTCTGTTGAAGGGCACACACTGGCCACTGTTGCACGTGAAACTATCACAGGAAGGGTGCCTACAGAAAGACTCATCGGTCTTATCTTGGCAGTCTGGCCTGAAATCACACACAAAAGTGTGTGACAGTTTTGTGTCTCCGTCATCACAGACGAACATAGGTTTACTGGCTATGGTCACTGAGTCATGATAGGTACCTGAAAACTTGTCACTGTAGAAAACACACGGAACTGTGTGTCCTTTGTGACAAACACTACGCGAACGACACTGTAGGAATCTATATGTCACTTCACCATTCTCACAAGTCGTAAACTTTTCTTGTGTAAACTGCACATCAGATACAATCCTCAAAGGTATAGACGCTGGCTCAGTTCGTTCGTACCTTTCAAACTCACACATTGCCTTCTTCTTTTTTGGAATTCTGAACTCCACATCGTGTATCTCTCACCTTTTCACCATCCTGTAAATATGAGCACGATCTGTCCTCCAGTAAGCCTCGAATAGGAGGGATGCCAGAGTGGTAGAGCACGGTGCTGTCGTCAGCCAGGGAGATGTATCTATACAGGTGGGTACAGACAGGTCGCCCGAGGACACGCCTAGAGCCACCCAGCTGTGCACAAACCTTATGACACTTCTGTACTGCCATAATGTCTGGCGCCAGTCCTGGTGTCGTCTTGGTGCTGCGAGGGTGCCCCCAAAGGACCTGCAGTAGACTGCTGCTTTCTGGAATATGCTCTCTGTTCAGAGCTGCCGAACTGTTCCAGTGTATGACTGTTCACTAACTGGTAGCACGTGCGCTGTGTCACCACCCAGTGTTCAGATGCAGGATCGTGTCGCAGTGGGCAGCGTTCAGTTTGATTCTGCAGTCCATCTCCTTCTTACGTTAACGAAGGGAAAAAGACACATGCTGCATGGTTGAGAGAGAGAGAGAGAGAGAGAGAGAGAGAGAGAGAGAGAGAGAGAGAGAGAGAGAGAGAGAGAGAGAGATCTGACTGCATTTATTTAACTGTTCAAAGAAAACTGAGCAAAATGGAAATAAACTAGACAAACATTTTTGTAACCAGTAATATTCTGAATACGTTTCTTTCAAATCGTGAAGTTCCCATCACGACGATATCGCTGCCTTTATTTTAAATGCCTTTTGAAACACGCCCTTCTGATGAGTATTCCTCGAATCATTCATATATATATATATATATATATATATATATATATATATATATATATATATATATATATATATATATATATATATGTTGCATTCTTTTTCGAACCCTTGGCGGTCGGAACACCACAGAATTATGGACTGTGGTATGTCTCTATCTGACGCCAAGAGCACAGACACAATCAGCCGTGTCTCCCTGATGAGTCCGATCCAGCGGAGCAGGCGACACATATAGATCTGTCTTCGGGAGGGATTACGATAGTTTCCGATTGCATCTCTTACGAGATCCAAGGAAAGGTTGTTCTGCACAATTCTTTAGCCGCTGACAATGCTTGGGTTATTGAACAGCAGAGCTGACCACTCAGACTGTTCCGTATCTTTGATCTCCCTTGCATCCTTAAATGGATCCTCAAGCATAGGCTCAAAGATTGTCCCTTACATTTTTATACTGTTTGCCGTAATGTTTTTAGTTTTCAACAACTTTTTTTTCCTCTCCAAACTTTCGTTTTGTTTAATTCTACTACCTTTCGCTGGCTGCTTTGGGGGTGCTGTTGCATGCATTCTTTTTCGAACCCTTGGCGGTCGGAACACCACAGAATTATGGACTGTGGTGTGTCTCTATCTGACGCAAGAGCACAGACCAATCAGCCGTGTGTCTCCCTGATGAGTCCGATCCAGCGGACGAAAGGCCTCGTGATAACACGTTTTGTAATAACAGAAAACTATACTGACAGAGGGGGAGAAAGGAGAGGGGCTAGAGAATAGTCGAACAACATGGTTGTAGTGGTAACAGTAATAGTGGCAATGATGCTGATGATAACAATCATGATGATAGTAATAGTAATACTCATGATGTTGATCGTGATGATGGTGATCAGGGTGATCATGATGATATAAATAGTTAAATAGATTAGGAAATAAATGGATAACTGTCCAGGACGGGGGAAATCGTGATGGTAGAGCTTAAATGCACGAGGTTGATGTATCATTAGTCAGGGTTATCTCTGCACTCATACACGCATATGCACACTCATGCACCCACCAACCATTCACCTCTCTCTGGGAATGAGATGACACGCATTCACTTCTCTCCAAACTCGACTGAGAACACGAAATACAGTTTCTATGCTACTTATAATCACACATGAAAAATCCAGTTACACCAAATGGAATACTCAAAACATAAAAGATCAATACTTCTTAATCCCGGGTTATAATACAATATTTTTTTTTCCTGGCCAGGTTTTTACACACACACACACACACACACACACACACACACACACACACACACACACACACACAACCACTTTCACACCACACCACAGTTCTTGAGCACGTCACACAAGTTTTCTTCAACACTGGTGGTGGTGACGCCCTTGGTTGACTGGCTCCAGGTTTCAGGACTGGGTCTTTGTGGTCGTCTCTGGGAACTCGAATCTTCTTCTTTGTCTCTTTCACCCACCTCTGGGCTTCAAACTCAATCTTTTCTCGTTCAGCTTGTCTTGTACCCTAAGACCTTGCTGTCACTTCTGTCTCCCAGACCACGTTTCTCTCAATCCTAATCTGTCCTGCTCACTCTCCTCTCCTCTCTCTCCTCTGTTCTTCTCTCTCTCGTGGTGTTCTTCTCCTCCCCGTGCTGTTCTCCTCCTCCCAGTCACGTTGTTCTCCATCATTTTATATAGGGATGGACACAAAGCATTTCCCTTTGGGCCATGCCTTTTTGTCCATGTTGCTTCTCCACCACCTTGTTCACAAGTGCACCGAATTCCCCTTTCGCTACATTCTTCCACACATCAGCATCATCTACACACATCCCTAACTACTTGCTTAGGAAACAGCCACTTGCCACCAAATGGACATCAACAATTCCCGCCGACTCTGGAAGCCACTTTAACACAGTAATTATCCTAGAGACAGCTACGACAAACAACGTCCACACGCATTCAACCAGCCTGACAAAGCCTCAGCACAATACCATCTGAACAAGCCCAAGACTCCTGCTCTTCAAGGTCTGTTTATAACGCAACATCAGCTGACTGAGTAAAACCAGCCGCCGTGGCGAAGTGGTTAGCGTCGCGGACTCCCGGCTGGGAGGTCGTGGGTTCGAATCCTGTCACAGAAGTCATGTGGGTTTTTTCTGCCCAACCGGCTCCTACCCAGAGTTGAGTTGCTGCTGACTCAGTTGGGAAGACTGGGACCACACATCGAGTTTCATCCACTTAATGGATGCGTTTCTGAGAGTGTTGCTCAAATTTCTTGACCAACACTGCAGGTGCCTGTATCTCTCGGGCCTGGTTGATGCCGGGATATATTATGAAAGGAAGCGTAGAGTACAGCCCTGTCATGTAGTCTCAGACCGAAAGGGAAATCCCTAGCATCATCTTAATCATCCTCATTGTCATCGATCAGTATATTAAAAAAAAAAAAAAAAAAAAAAAAAAAAAAAAAAAAAAAAGGTCTCAAATTCTGTGGCCCTTCATGCCCTGCTCTCATGGTGACCTCAATTTCGATGTCCTCTCCACGTCTGTGGCCTTGGATTGGTTCCGTCGGGGTCACCGATATCGGCGAGTCCATGGGGGGCTGTCGCTGGATGGACGTGGTGGCGCCCTCCGGGGAGAGAGCTCACTCACGCCGGCTCCGCGACTAAGCAATTATTGACGTCAGTAGGGGGCTTAGTAGGTGGTGTCATGCGTATGTTAGATCAGAACAGGCGCCACTGAACACCACCGAAGTGACTCGGCAGCAGTGCAGTGTCTCCTCCAGTAGGTTGCCTCTTGACGACTTGACATTGACTGTTCCCTGTGGATTGCGGGTGCCGGGGCTGCGGCGGGGCCGACCGGGCTGTAGCTGTGGACAGGGTGTCGGAATGAGCGGCGTGGGTGCACTGCCTCTGGGGTGGCGCGGGGGTTGGGACAGCAGGGGAAAAAAAAAAAAAAAAGTTGTGACGACTTTTCAAATAGCATGCATACTTACTTTGGAGACTGCAACTTTCCTAGTTTAGATGGAGAGACTTGAATGATTTCAGTGGAAGAAATAACAATTACTGTTACATAATGGTTCGAAGCAAGAAAATGTCATCCTCATTCTCATCGATCAGCATTAAAAAAAAAAAAAAAAAAGTCTCAAGTTCTGTGGCCCTTCATGCCCTGCTCTCATGGTGACCTCAATTTCGATGTCCTCTCCACGTCTGTGGCCTTGGTTTGGTTCCGTCGGGGTCACCGATAATCGAGTCCATGGGTGCTGTCGTTGGACGGACGTGGTGGCGTCCTCCGGAGGGAGAGCTCACTCACGCCGGCTCCGCGACTAAGCAATTATTGTCGTCAGTAGGGGGCTTAGTAGGTGGTGTCCTGCGTATGTTAGATCAGAACAGGCGCCACTGAACACCACCGAAGTGACTCGGCGGCAGTGCACTGTCTCCTCCAGTGGGTTGCCTCTTGACGACTTGACATTGACTGCTCCCTGTGGATTGCCGGTGCCGGGGCTGCGGCGGGGCCGACTGGGCTGTTGTTGTGGACGGGATGTCGGAATGAGCGGCGTGGGTGCACTGCCTCTGAAGTCTCGCAGAGGTTGGGACAGCAACAACAAAAAAAAAAAAAAATAAAAAAAAAATAATAATAATAATTATAAAAAGATATATACGAAGAAAAGAAAAAAAAACAAACAAAAAAAAAAACCCCTGTGTTAAAAAAAAAAAAAAGGCTGACTGAGTATTTTGCGCCTACTCGATGCTCTGAGGTCCTAGTGGTTACATTTCCCTTCCTTTAGCTATCGGGAAGGTTCGGACTCGGGAGGGTCCTCACTACCTTAGGTGCCATCCGTCACGTGACAATTGCCTGACCACTTTAACCTCCTTGACACAGTTCGACTGTATGCACTAGGTGAGGGAGTACTGCTAATCGGCCCATCACTTATTTCTCCACCACGTGCGGCATTCCTTTCCTCTAAATAACTTAAGGCCCCTTTGTGAGAGGTTTCGCTCCCTTGACAATAACTGAATGAATAAATACATTGGTTGCTACTACTACTGCTGCTGCTGCTGCTGTTGCTGATGCTGATGATGATGATGAGAGAGAAGAGAGAATGGAGAAGGTAGAGGGGGTGGGGGCGGACAGGAATTTCAAAGAGGAGAAAAAGGAGGATACAGATCATGGGAACGATAGAAAGATAGAATATGAAAAGTATATTTATAGGTATATTAATCAATATAACAATACGATATTGATAGTAACGACATAAGAAATAAGAAATACAGTACGTTTGAAGTGTAGGAAATATTCTAACGCATAATGATAATATTAATAACAATAGTAAATGTTATAGCTGTAACAGCTATGAATAAGTAAGAACAACAGCTATCATGATGATAATAGTAAAACTACTAGAATTAGTAGTCATAATGATAGTAGTCATGATAGTGATACTGATCATGATGATGACAGTGATGATAATGTTAAAGAAATTGGTCAAGTAATTAAAGTGCAGTTTGGATAGATGAAAATCGCCCTGTATCTGTGAAAGTGTGTGAACCAAGACGATGTTATCCTTAAAATTTTGGTCAGTAAATTATTCCAATGCGTATGTAAGCAAGGACAGTAGAATTTCGCTTTTGAACTTATTTTGTTTATACACCATTGGTAAAGCACAGGGATTTAAGTGTGAAAAGTCTCGCCAACGAAAGAAAAATGAAAGGTCATGTGATGTGGATCACGCTGTATTATAAAAAAAAGAAAATGCAGACATTGGATCTGTCTCCGAGTCAGGCACAGTAGGGGTGAAGGGGTGGACTGTGCGATGAATATGTTTTGGTGATATGGCTGATCCCCTCACAAAAGCTAGGTACCACTTTGAGTGTAACAGAGGACATACAACATTTTGGGCCTAATCTGTAACTGTGGACTCGGACTTCAATAACCTCAGGCAGCAGCCGCGTGACGGGCCTTAGAAGGGTGAGGAAGGAGGGGAGAGTCGTGGGCAGGAAAGCGGAGGGAGGGGGTGGGGGGTGGGGGTGGCAGGGTGAGAGCAGAAGAGCGCGTAGCTTGCTGCACAGGCCACACGCCACAGTTTGGATGTTGCATTCAAAACACTGTATAATCCATGTAAGCGTTTTGAGGTCTACCATGAATTTGAGCCAGCGATTTAATGTTAAACTGATAACAGCCGAAAAGAACAACCCCACACCAACTATCTTCCTTGTTTGGGACGGGATTTTCAATGATGACATCACGCCCACACCAACTATCTTCCTTGTTTGGGACGGGATTTTCAATGATGACATCACGCCCACACCAACTATCTTCCTTGTTTGGGACGGGATTTTCAATGATGACATCACGGACAATCTTCAAATACATGACCTTGCCCTTACTTGACAACACAGCTCAGGGCCCTGCACTCAACCGTGGCTCTATCTTTGCACCGGGTGGTTTCCCCAAAAGTAATCCCATTCCTTTTATTTCAATCTGTCTACTGGACCCCCCCCCCCCCCCCCCCCCCCCCCTGGTTTGTAACCTGATAGCCATATGAAAGAAAATGAGGAGAATCAATATAGACATTCTCAAAACAATCTAACTGAGGCAGTATAAAACCATTCGACTCCTTAAGCAAGGCCTCGACGTTTTAAGTTTTGGTGTGCTGCCGCAGTGTCCAAAATCCCAGATCAGTCCACAGAAAACAAGTGTCTGCTGTCTAGAACTCTGGCGCCGAAGCCTTCACGGTCACCGTGATGAAGGAGGCGGGTCACTCGGAAGATGTGAGATGACAAAAGAGTGTCAGATCAGACTGTGTGCCTGGTACCCGGTTTGGGTATTTGAGAAGTTCCAATGAGTGTGTACAGTGTTTACTGTTGTTTTAAATAGACTGCAGCAGTCAGCGTTACGTTGGTTGCTTGTGACATTCAGAGAGAGAGAGAGAGAGAGAGAGAGAGAGAGAGAGAGAGAGAGAGAGAGAGAGAGAGAGAACGAACGAACGAACGAATTTTATTTTTAAGAGGGTAGCGGACTAAGCATGAATGCAGCCCTCTGGGGGGAAAATCGATACATAGTAAAAAGCAAATCAAACAAACACACATGAAAAATAAAGGAACAATTGCTCGCATGAGAACCTTTGACAAAAAGAAGAAAGAAGAAAAAGAAACCAATAAACACCACCACCACCGCCACTACCAAGAACAGCGACAAGAAAACAAAATCAGGGCAAGGGGGGGGGGGTGAAAGCAGAGAGAGAGAGAGAGAGAGAGAGAGAGAGAGAGAGAGAGAGAGAGAGAGAGAGAGAGAGAGAGCGGCGGACGGACCGACCGACCGACCGACTGGCGATAGATAGTCAGAGATGAAGGAAGAGAAAGACAATGAAGCAGACATGGAGAAACACCCACAAACAGCTTTGAAAAAACGCATGAATATGAGAGAGAGAGAGAGAGAGAGAGAGAGAGAGAGAGAGAGAGAGAGAGAGAGAGAGAGAGAGAGAGAGAGAGAGAGAACTCTGAACTCTGAATGTTTTAATGAATAGGCCATTGGCCCATGTCATAGTGGGCTGTCACAAAGTATATACAGCAAAGGAACTATTGGACATAAGGCATGGGTAACGCAAGTGTGTTGTACTCAAATTCCAAACATTTCACCCTTGGTTCAAAATACTGTAGCGCATCTTCAAAGCCTTGTCTAGAAAAAAAGGGCAAGCCGTACATTCAATGATTTGTGTTCAGATGCAAACAACATTGTCAACTTAAACTGAGAGGGAATACTGTAGTACTTGGTTGGGATGTATTGTTCCCTTAATTCTTGATATGCCGGACACCGCAATACAAAGTGGACTTCAGTTTCTTCTTGGCTTTCACAAAGCGGCCACATTAATTAATGTTCCATTAGGTTTCTCCTGAAACGCATTTTGTGTACATTTAATTGCGACACTCCTAACCTCATTCTAATCAGACTTATTCTGGCCTTTAGATGGCTAACTGATTGTAGATAGGTGGCCAAAGTTAAATCAGACTTTAAATGTCCTGTAAAGCTGGAAGCGATCACTCCGATTTATTACAATAGACCACTGCATTTTATAGTCTTGGATCAATCTACTTCTCAACGCTTTCAAAAAAACTCCGTTTCGTTCCCAACCCCTTGATTCTCCCAAACTTCTTCAAATCCATACTTATGCAAAATTTAGAAAGAGAGGGGGTTAGTTGCTGCCAAGAACATTGGCAAACAAAGCACAAGACAAGAAACGATGCATTTCGACCTCTTGGGTCTTCTTCAAGCAAAATAAAATAGATCACATTTAACATTTAGGACAGTACAAACAAAGAACGAAGAGAGACTTATCTAATGTCCATGTGGTGTGCTGTGAAGAATGGCCGACAGAAGGAAATGACAGAGGGGATTATGGGAGAGGAAAAGGGGGATGGGGGAAGGGGGGTGCGTGGAAGGAGGGGATGAGTGAGGCGATGGGATTGTGTGGTTAGTTTAGTGGGGTGGTGTGGTATATGTGACCCGTTGTGGTTAAGATGGATTGATAATATTACTATATATTTATGCAGAAAAAAACAGACATTAGATGCCCAAGTATTCTTATTCGTACCATGAAAATATAACAACATTTTGTAGACTTTATATGGCAATCGATGATGTGGCATTTTCAAAATTCTCAGCCAGTATTTAATACTTTAAAAAAAAATAAACTGACATGCAAAGGAAACCTACCTAATTCTCCATAGATCATTACATTAGGACTTCTCATGCTCACATTCAAAAATCTTTTCATGGCAAAGAGGTGCACTTTTTCTACAATGTCAAGGTTATCAAATGTGCCCCAGATTTCCGCCCCATAACTAAGTATTGGATGAATTTGAGTGTCGAACAACTTAAAGAATACAGTAGGCGATTCTTCTCCCACAGACCACAAAAGTTTGAAAATGTTAATGACGCCTCTCTTTGCTTTGCTTGACATGTTATAGAGGGTATGTGAAAAGAAAAGTCTAGTTGACATTATGATTCATAGATATCTGTACATGTTTACCACAGTCATCTTATTCTGACCGAAGAACCACTGTTCATGCTCAGAGATATGTCCACCGTTTCTAAGTATGACTATATCTGATTTATCCAAATTTACTGTAAGACCTAGTCTTTTAGTTGTGTTGTATAAGGCGTTTAACTGATTTTGCAAACCAGTAAATGAATCAGAGAGTAGGATAACATCGTCTGCAGACATAAGAATTCAAATGTCCAAAAAATCAGGAAGAAGTTGGATTCCGTGCTTTCCCTTTTCAATTATTTCTACAGCCAGCTCATTGATAAAAATGGAGAACAGAACGGGACTACACACTTCCCCCTGTTTCAAACTCATTGGACACGAAAACGCTTCACTTAAACCGTTACCAACTCTAACTCTCGCTTTTCACCGTGTTATATATACTAGTAATAGCGCGGTACATTTTCCCATTTATCCCCCTTTTCTTTAGAATACCCCACAAGTTTGCTCGAACAACGGAATCAAAGGCCTTTTTAAAATCGATAAAGACTACGTACAACTTCTTGTGTAGCAATAATTGTTTTTGAACTATAGTGAGCAGTGTAAAAACGTGGTCAATAGTACTATATTTTTTTTTTTTCTAAATCCTGCCTGACTTTCAGTGATGACAATATTTTCTTCAATCCATTTGTTCAGCCGTTCGTTTAGTATATGGCTGTATAACTGACTGCACACATTCAACAATGATATCCCTCTATAATTATCGGCTACATTCAAATCGCCATTTTTAAACAGAGGCTGGATAATGGCTTCTGACCATTGTAAATGATAAGTTCCAGTAGAAACAGTTTATTGAACAAAAGAATCAAAACCGGAATAATTACTATAATAGAATTTTTGAAAATTTCCCCCCACATCCCATCAGGGCCTGCGGCCTTACTGTTCTTTAATGAACGTACTGCAGCGTAAATTTCACTTTCTGTGATATCCTGTTCTAGAATGTCTGTGTTGAAGTGATTTGATTCTCTATCGATTTGTACTTCTCTCTCGTCAACAGACTCGTTTTTGTTCATCGGTAGTCAAGTGTTGATACCAATCATCCTTGCAAATGTCATTTTGAACTGATTTTTTACACGATAAAGATTTTAATTTGCTCCAAAAATTTCGTAGAGTCGTTTATGTTGTCATTTTAAGTCTTTACAACTTTTTCTCGATGAGTTTTTTTTGTTTTAGTCTGAGAAGATTTTTTTTATAATTTCTGCGTTTTTGATTATACGTATTTCTGATTTCTTCGTCATCGTCTGCAGTACTGTCTCAAATTATGGCGGAGCTGCTTTTTTCTTGGCTGCTTTCCTTATCAAAACATGGGTCTGTTCTTTCTTCGCCAGTTGTAATTGTTTTTCTCATACAACTACTAGCATCAATTAATGACTCATTAAACACAGAAATCGCTTCATTAATATCGGTATCTATTATGTCAGTTGCCCTTTTCATGTTTTCCTGAAACTCATCACCCATCAATTTACCTTTGAATTCATCAATTTTTTCTTGGTCCCCATAGATTTTTTCAAGTTTAAATGTATATTTTTGATTCTGTAGATTAGCTACATACACTTTAGTGCTGAATACAACTTCAACTGACATGTGTTTTGATTCTATTCTTGGCCGAACATTTCAAAAGACACAATAATTTAAGAGGCATCTAGACACGATTGCATAATCAACAATACTGCATCCTGCTGGTGACACATAGGTGAAGTGACCGAAGTCAATATCATCTTCAATGGCACCATTTAGGATGAACAGATCAAAAGAGCTGCAAACATCAACAAGCATTTACCCAAATCATTCTGTTTCTTATCTTTTGGAGTTCGCAGTAAAACGTTGTCATGAATGTTTTTCCTACAAAGGACAAATGGCTATGCCATCATCATCTTCTTCTGTACCATTTTCACCCCCTGTACGTGCACTGAAGTCACCGAACATCAAAACAGGTAAGCTGCCAGAGATTCCACAACGTCCATAATGCATTGCTCTAAAACAGTAATGCCATTTGTTTGGTCTGTATCACGATAATATGGAGAAGAGGAGGGCAGTACATATAGACCAAACAAAAGTACTGGTGAGTCTGTCTCAAACAAATTTTTTGACAATTTCAACACAATAATGTTTTTCATATTCAACATCGATTTTTTCAATGTATTTGGTCAGCTCTTTTTTCCACTAGCAGCGCAAAGTCCCCCCGACAGTCTGGATGTGACACCATCTGACAGTCTAAGCCTGGTATGACAAAACGTCTGGTGGCTGGGGAACAAATGGTCAGGGAATCTAGTAGCAAACGTTTCAACTAGGAGACAGAAATCAAACGCAGCAATGTAAGATCGGAGCTCAGGATTATAAACCCGAGAAAGACCTTCGATGTTATATGTCATAAATCGAATGTCTCGCATGACATGAGCCTGGCCGAATCCCTATGACTCATATTGTTTTTCCACTTTGAGCTGTGACCTCTCGAAGCGTTGTCTGACGTTTAAAGCAGCATTTGTGCATGAAGCACTCCTTTGCCGGTTGTTCTTTCTTTTGTGTTATTTTGTTTCGAGATCCGCGTCAATCGCCCCGTTTTGGGTTGTTGTAGTAGAGCCTTTGTCATTTCGTTCACTGTCTGTCGATTTTTGTAGCGTCTCTGTCACATCATCGGTCACAACATTTATGTTTGTGTCATCTAACTTTGTCGAACTCGTTGGCCGTTCTAGGTCAGTGTTCACTCTGTCCACTGTCTCGCCATGACTGTCTGGGTGTGTCTTTTTAGGATTTTGTTTTAAGGACTGCAACTGGTTTTCATACTCAGTGGTCTCAGTGTTGATCTGTGTGTCATTTTGTAAGTCATCATAATTCCCCGCATCGTCAGCCACTGTGATCATGGTTATGGACGAGTCATTGTCAGACGACTGATATTGTCCCGTCAGTGTATGTCACTTCCAAAGTATCTTTGTTCAAAATGTAATTTCTGGCAGGATTTCCATCCACTCCCCTATCCCCACAAACGCAGAGTCTGCCACACTGTCCAACTGACTCCAGTAACCATCTTTCAAAGAGTTAGGATCAGAATTTCCACCCGTTCCCCGTTCACTGTCAGAAACCCAATCTGACACACAGTATGGCTGTATCAGTTGTTTTCCATAATTTCAACTGAACCATGACCCCCCCCCCACCACCCCCCCCCCCCCCCCTACCCACCATCTCCCTTGCATTGTCTGAAACAAGTCAGCTTTGCATGACTTTGTGTCTCGCTGACTTGTTGTGTTTACCTGTACTGTCCATCTGGAGGGTATGAATACTGGAAAGTTGAACACTCACCAAACTGCAAGTGTTCGGTGCTGATGGCAGGAATGGGAAGTGATACATGGACCGGTAACTCTAGTATGGTTGGTCTTAGTTCCAGTCCAGTGCCCCGCTCCCGTTATTGTCCTCGCCCCCACCTCCACTCTCCCATAATAGACCCTCGGATCACAGTCACTGTGGGTAGGCCCATACCACGACCCACGGTATGGCTCCAGCTTTTCACTACCATACCTCTGACTGTCGTAGTAATGCTCGCTACGGATGATGTGGTCGCCTTCGTCGAACCGTGTGTTGATGCGGGAGTCGTATCGCTGAGCGCTGCCGGCGTGGTGTTCCGGTGCCGTCTGCCAGCGGTGACCGGGACGTAGCCTCTGTTCCTCCACCACCAGTCTGTTACCCTTATAGTAGGCGTGCATACCTTGTTGTTGGTATTCATGTAGCCTTTCTCTCTGTCTGTCTGTCAGATCGGCGGCAACCGTCACATTTTTCTTCCGCAGTGCTTCTTTGCCTCGGGTAAGCACCGCCATCTTATCAGCCCATCGCGCAAACTTCACGATCATCGGCGGGGGTCGGTTGTTGTCGTTACTACTACGTCCGAGACGGTGTGCTCTGATGATGTCATCCCGGCACCAGACTTTGTCTGACACAGTCCCTTGTAGCACCTGGACAATCACTGTCACACACTCATCATATGACTCACTGCTGGACTGACGCTGAACATTGAAAACTTCAAATTGTCTCGCCTAGAGTGCATTTCAAGCTTTTCCATTTTGTCAGACAACGCACCTGTTGTTCGTACCAGTCTGTTTTCAAGTTGTGACACAATTTGCTTTGTCCGGTGTGTTTCCTGAGTAGCACTTGTCACAGTTGCTTCTAATCTCGAAGTTTTAGCACGCAGCTCATACAGTTCAATTTTTAATTCGCGCACGGTTCTGCCCAAGCCGACTGAAATCTGCGGAGTCATTGTTTCAAATCGGAAATCCAAAGCTTTTTCAAATTGTTCTTTTTGATTTTGCAGCATTTTTTGCACATTAATGTCAACAGAACCTGCACACAATTCGGCGTTCATCTTGTATCACTGCAGAGTTCGTTAATCCTGATTATTCGTTCTCTCTTCTTTTTTCTTTCTTCCCTTCTATCTTCCATTCTTTCTTTCTCTCTTTGTTTTTTCTTTCTTTCTTTCTTTCTGTCTTTCTTTCATCGATTAGCGACCAAGCTCTAAGCGCTTTACAAATCATGCTCTCGTTTACATAACAGACTGCCAGACTCGGTAGAGCCAACTGAAGAGCTGCCTTCAGGCACATCAGTTAGTTGTCTCCCGTGTCATTCAGTCAACGTCAGTACTCACCTTTCTTCCTTTATATGTCCAATTTTTCACACTAAGGGTGCATTCTGTGTGTAATGTGTTATCAACACCATCCTCAAAACGGTTTTTCTCTTCTGAAAGTTGGTGATAAGATTTTCTCTCTCTCTCTCTCTCTCTCTCTCTCTCTCTCTCTCTCTCTCTCTCTCTCTCTCTCTCTCTCTCTCTGAGTGTCCACAAACGAAATCTCGATTTATACAATCTTAAATTGTTTTAGTCATGTATCCGCCAAACACAAACAAACGAATCACAAGACAAAATACGACACGTGTCGACCTCTTAGGTCTTCTTCGGGCAAGATAAACGACACTCGGGACAGTGAACATTAAGAACGAGCAATCACGTATCAAATCAAACTCGATTTATAGTTTCATCGACTCAGGTAACGAGTTGAAAGCCTTTACTTGGCAGTAGATGATTCACAAATCAGCATGACCACGTGTCCTCCTCTCCCTTTGATCACTCTCTAAAATCACACATTGCTAGTAATCATCATAGCACTCTAATCTCCTCCATCAACTCCTCAAATTCTAATTGTTTATAGTTTATGCGGTCGGAAGTTCGCGAAACACGGCGCAGCAAAGCCAATCAACGTACAGAAAATAGTATAGGATGTTGGAGAATCATGACGTAGTATAACCAGTCAAAAGACATGCACCCAGTGAAATATTAGGAGGCTTTGGGAAAGAGTAATGCAGAAAAAAATGCTTGGACATCCAATAAAGATAACACTGGGATAGATTACCAAAAATGGGGGGAGTATCAGTTTTTTGCTTCATCAAGGAGACGCACACTGCGTGCGGACTAGTCCATGTACGCTACACCACATCCGCTAAGTTTTAAGACCGCCCTACGCATGATCTTAAGCTAATGGGTAAATGAATTAACAACTAAGATGAGGGAATTGAAGAAGAGGGTCTCCTGGCCACGATTTAGCAGATGTCTGACCTACGCATTAGAGAATCGAGTAACACGTCAAAAAATAATAAGTCCTGCCAGAGAACAACACACAACTCCCTCTTCATTTTGAATTCATATTACACATAAAGAAGAAATAGTGACATTTGCACACAGGCCACTCCTTTTACACACCCAAGCTTATCTTTTAAAAGATGAAGAAGCTTCGTGGTGCTTTCCATGTCATGTACCACACACAGTGAAACATATTCTTTTAGAGTGTTGGGGCTTGCATGATGTAATGCATAAATATTTACAGCCGACTCCATGAAGACCTTCTTGAGAAATGTCCCACCGGATGTGATCCTTAAATTTCTAAAAGTTCATCTGGTCCAATTAGATTTTAACGAAATTTCTGGTGTGTTTTTAGACTTGTTTTTTAATGTGTTGTGTGTATTCTTCTTTTTCAAATATGACTTGAGAGTGGCTTCAACGCGCGGTAACAACAACCCCGATATGGGCCTTTGCGGTCGACTGGGCTGTAAGCGACATTCTCTCTCTCTCTCTCTCTCTCTCTCTCTCTCTCTCTCTCTCTCTCTCTCTCTCTCTAGTCATAGCCCTGCCCACCAGCTGAAGGTCAAGCGTTAGAAGGACGTCTTCAGCTGGTGATCAGGGATCAGAACAGTCAATGTCTAACAGTTCACACTTCACAACGCTGCTATGCCCTGAGGACAACACCTGATGTGTCAAGCTGCTTCACGCAGTGTGTGTGTGTGTGTGTGTGTGTGTGTGTGTGTGTGTGTGTGTGTGTGTGTGTGTGTGTGTGTGTGTGTGTGCGTGCGTGCGTGTGTGTGTGTGTGTGTGTGTGTGTGTGTGTGTGTGTGTGTGTGTGTGTGTGTGTGTGTGTGTGTGTGTGTGTGTGTGTGTGTGTGTGTGTGTTGGGGGGGGGGGGGGGTCAAGTCTTGGTGGATCTCTCTTTAAGGTTTCGAAACCGACAAAGCGGAAGTGCAACGAGTGAGGCTGTCGGATACACACGGCAGTTGCTTGACGTGGCGTTTTTTTTTTCGCCAGAAGGCTCTGCAGCGATGAAATGTAGGGCTGGTACACCCATGGGAACACTCCCGTGGAGGTTCTGTCGTGTCAAATCCAGTGGCCGTTACCATCAGCTAAGGAGCAGTTATGTCCCCTGACGTCTGAATGGAATGCCCTGTGCGTGCCTGTACCGTAGGCTTGCAAA
The DNA here is from genome assembly GCA_016801955.1 of Conus betulinus. Classification (NCBI taxonomy): domain Eukaryota; kingdom Metazoa; phylum Mollusca; class Gastropoda; order Neogastropoda; family Conidae; genus Conus; species Conus betulinus. The sequence continues at coordinate 19,007 of JADBJO010001919.1, read as the reverse complement.
GGTGGGTGCAGGATTGCTCCTCCTAGCTGGTTGGTTTGGCAGTTGAGGACAATACTTCTCTGGGTCCCCCGCACTTTCGGGTTTATTTTTTGCTAGTCTGCCAGTCTTTCTAGTGATTCCGAACTCTCGACACTAGGCAGTTCTGAAGACACTCCCTGACCCCACTGTTCCATAAAGACAATACCCTAAAGCTTTCAGCAGACAGGGATGGGACAGGGGGGGGGGGGGGGGGGGGGGGGGGGGGGTGTGGGCGGCTGGGCTGGCATTGGTGGCCTTTCTTGGGGGATTTGACAACGAAAGAGAGGGCGAGTTGGTTATTACTATGAAATTCAGCTGATTCGGGATCTCATCATTGTGGCATAACATCTTACAACACTGTCAGTGCATTAACTCACACTCTACGTTACAGTGTAATAGCACTTCTGTTACAGCAGACACACAGTTTCTTTGGAAAGCTGATCTGTTTGTTTGTTGTTTTTTTTTTTTTCTTACATTTTTTTCAAACAGCTTCTTTATATAGCATTCACTCTGTGCAGGCTAATAAAGGAATCTAACCAGGCTCATGCCAGGCAAGTACACTTTAATTACACATGTTTTTGTATTAATCCAGCGACAGGAGGCATGATCTACGTGGTGTGACTGAAATTCCCGTAGATATGACCTGTAGACACAACAAAAAAAATACATTGGCCGCCAGTCCAAGAGACATGTAGACACACGAGAAACTGTTTATATAGGCGACCAGTCAAGACAAAATATAAAGACGCCACAAAAAACTGTTTTCTAAAGGCGACCAGTCGGGAGAAACCCTGTTTCACAAAGGGCAGGCCAGAAAGATGTTTACATAGGCGACCCACAAAAAAAATGATTTTTTTCATAGGCGGCGACCAGTCAGGAGAAACCGATGTTTTACATAGGCAACCAGAACGAAATGATGTTTTACATAGGCTGTTTTGAACGTAACAGCCAGTCACTAGAACTCAAAGGTAGTCCTACAAAACCGTGTTTTACATAGTCGCCCAAAGCCAGTCATAAGAAACGATTTGTTACACGTAGCCGGCCCATCTAAAAGAAACGATGTTTACCATAGGGGGCCCCCGGGTCAATAAAAACGATGTGATTTTACGTAGGCGGCCACTCAAGAGAACCACGCGATTGTTTTACATAGTCCCCCGGCCAGTGCCAAGAGACAAACGTAATGGTTTTTTACATAGGGCGAAACCAATCAGTAAGAGAAACGCTTTTTTCACATAGTGGCCGGTGGTCATATAAAAACGACGTTTACGAAGGCGACCCGTCTCGAAAAAAACTCTGTTTTTACATAGACGGTCCCCCAGGTCACGCAAGCATTGTCAAGTTAGGAAGGACAGGGTGCAGAGTGGGTTAAGACTTTTTCGCCTGCCAGTCCCAACGTGGGTGAGAAATTGCGTGAGTTTTTGAGCCCTGCCCCTGCCCCTCGCGCCCCTTTCTTTCCCCAGTTTGATGATTGACAAAATCGAACTGAACGTCAAAGTCCCCATCGGATGGGGACTATAAGCGAGTCGGACCCGTGTGCCGTCCTGCCCCCCCCCCTCCCCCCCCCCCCCCCCCTGCATACGTTAAAGAACCCACGGGCAGTTGAAATCGAAAAGAGCAGGGGGGGTCCCCGATGCCCCCTGGCAAAATTTGTGTAAACTTAAAGATACCCCCCGCCTGGTATTTCTTACCAAGCCACCAAAAAAATTGTCACTTACTGTTTTTATCGTGTGCCATCGTGTACAGGTGGAATGGAGGACACTATGCAACACCATCGAATGGCAAAATCCTATGTGAGAAAACTGGAAGGAATAAAAAATGAGATAAATGAAAATGAGTGGACTGATATTTGAAATGGTACGGGAAACGACCCTTAATGAGCGCCCAGTAGGCCCTGCTCTTGTCGGCCGGCTCCTAAACCTGGGGGCTAGGATAGGCAGTCCCGTTTGTGGAGGGTGAGTTGAGTGAGGTATCGGTGGGTGTTTTGATTGTACAGAGCGCTTACAGCTTGTTCTTTGCACCGAGAATAGGCGCTCTATGTAAATACCTAAAAATATAAATGATAGTAATAACAACAACAACAACACAACGGAAAGTAATAATAATATAATATAATATATAATAATAACAATAATTAATAATATAACACAACACATACATAACAAAACAACAACAACAACAATAACAATAAAACTAACAAGGGGTGTGCGTAATAATAATTCATGAGACAATATTCATTATTCCATATGTTGGTGAATAAAAACGGTGCGTTTTATAAGAAGAGAATAAACCACCACGAATATGACTTTTAGTAATGTTTCAGTGAATAACCAACAACATGGCTTCGTTTACATTTTTTACATAATAACAACCGGACTTTGCTAAGTTGAAATAAAAAAACGGCAATTAAGAATATGACTCGTTTATATACTACTAATGAATTACAGAGAATATATTAAACCCCAACAAGAAAATATCGTTTTACTCGTTTTATTTAATGATTGGCTTTTTTACATAATGTTACAGGGAATAACCAACAGAATTTCAATATGGTTTACAGTGAATAACCAAGGGCAATATTGCTTGTTTACAAACTGTCCAGGGAACAAAACTAACCTGGCTGAGCCTCGTCATGTACGTCACAGTGAATAAACCAACGACAATATGGCTCGTTTACAGTAGGTTACAGTGAATAAAACAACAAGAATATGCCCTCGGGTTTTTTTTAAATATAAAACTACTATAGTGAATAAACCAAACCGACAATATGAAACCTCGTTTTTTTTATATTTATTGACGTGACCTAACACAACTGAAAAATATGGGGTCCCCCTCCGGTTTTTTTTTTACATGATGTTTTTTTTTTTGCCTGGGTGGACCTAAAACCCCAACCCAGGAAGATGGCCCCCCTTTTGTTTTTACGATAATGTTTTTTTTTAAAGTGAAAATGGAACTCACTGCAAATGCTTTCTTCATTTACAATATGGGTTTTACAGTGGGAAAATAAACCAAGGGCTGGCAAAAAAATATTGCCTTGAATTTTTTACAAACTGTCCCCCCAGTGAGAAAACAAACTAACTGGAAAATTAGGCCTCGCCGTTCATGTAAAGCCGTCCACAGTGGAAAATAAACCAACGACCAATAAATGGCTCGTTTAACGTATGTTTTACAGTGAATAAAACCACGGGGAAAAATGTAGCTCCGTTTGAAACAATAATGTTTTTGTCAGTGAAATAAACGAACGGGAAGAGGTTTGTTTACATTTAGCCTGGCAGTTGTACCAAACCAATGGGGGGGATGGCCGAAACATTCCCTTTTACACAAGGTTTTCAGTAAATTTAACCCACGGTGAAATTAACTAATTGGTTTGCAATGGTTTTAAAGGCAGAATTGAAAAATCCAATCTGGTTTATTTGGACCTCACTGTCCCCGATTTCCCCCCCCCCCCCCCCCCCCCCCCCCCCCCCCCCCGAAAACAAAAACCACTTCAGGAAACGACCAAACATTTTCATAAAGCAGTTTTAAAGTTAAACCCATTAAGTTTTTTTGGACATGGACAAACAAGGACAATAAAAGAAAAACGCGGACGCCCCGTGTGTTCCACCTGCCCTTAGTTCTTTTTTTTTTTTTTTTTTTAGGCCCCACAGAAAAATCACAATAAATTTAGGGCAAGAAAACGACAACAAACACACATCACTCAACTTTCTTCAAAGCGGCCCAAACAAAGATGACCCACTGAAATGAAAAAAAAAGCTGGCCTAAGATGATGAACCAAAGGAAAAAAAGACTTTTTTTTTTTCAATAAAAAAAACCAATAAAATGAACCCCAAAAAAACCCTTGTTTTAGTTGTTTAAACCGTTTGTTTTTTCCAAGCCCCCACCGCCCAATGCACCCTTTGCCCCAACACACAAGGGCTTGCCCCTTGTTTAAATAAAAAACCCCCCTTTTTTTCTCCTCCCGATAAATAAATTTGTCGCAATTCAGCGGGCTTGAGGTTTTGCTGCTGTGGTCCACCCTTCGCCACCACAAACCCACCTGATTGGACCGAATTGTTTGTTAAATCCAGCCCGCCTCCAACTTCCAACACCAAGGTTGGGGCCCTTCTAAATGACGGGAGTCCCCCAAACACAACCAAACAAGTTTACACTTTTTTTTTTTTTTTTTTACTTTTGCTTTTTTCCTCGACCTTTTCATACTTCAAAAATAAGCGTGGTTTTTTCCTCTTTGTTGATTGGTTCATTACCACCGATATTTAAAAAACCGGCCAACATAACCTCCAAACCAGTCAAATTGGTGGTCTAAATTGAATTAATGGGAGTTTATTTCCTGCCGGCCAACACCGCAACCTATTTTCCAACAAGATGAAACGTTGCCTCGTTTGCCTGAAAGGAAAACGCCCACGTGTCGTGTTTTTTTTTTTTTGGGGTTTTTTTTTTTTTTGTAACTTCTTGGCCCGTGTTTGCTTGTTTGGCGAACCCCCCTCAACTAAAATCATGTTTGTTGTCAGTTTTTCACTTCAGTTCCCCCCTCAACTCTCAATCTAGCTGGAAAATTCTGTATCCCCCCCCCCCATTCCATGGTTTTTTGGACCGGAAATCTGCTACGTCCCCAACGTAACGAATGAAAAACCAGGTTCACCCAATTTCTTTACATGGCCCACAACAAGGAGCAATCCTTTTTTGACCTCCGCAAAATTCACTTTCACGGCTGTTTTTTTTTTTTTTTTTTTTTTTTCCCCCAAAGTTTGCCGGTAATCTGAAGTTTTTTTTTGATTTTAGATGGCAAAGCAACAGGGAAAACATGAAAATTTGGGACCAAATGAAAATTTTTTTTTTTTGAGATAAATCTCTCTCTCTCTCTCTCTCTCTTGGGTCCCCTCTCCGTCCCTCTCCCTCTCTCCGGGGGTCTCCTCCATTCCTTCCCCTTTCCCTCCCTCCTCCCTCTCTCCTTCCTCTCTCTTCTCTTCCCTCCCTCTTTTTCCTCCGTCCTGCCTGTTTTTTCCCCCTATCTCTCTCTCTCTCTCTATATATATAATAATCTTCATCTCTCCTAACACACACACATGCACGCACGCACGCAAAACGCCCCACACAGCACACACACCACCCACACACAACACCACACACACTTAAACACACACAAACAAACAAACACAACTTAAACACACCCACACACACACAAACAACACCAACCCCACACCACACACACACACCCACACACATACGGTTGGGTTGGCCACACTCACACACACACCCTCCAAAAAAACAAAGACCCAAGAGGAGAGAGAGCGATGAGAGAGGAGAGAGAGAAGAGAAGAGAGAGAGAGGAGAGAGACCCAGATAGACATGACAGACCAGACAGGTACAACACTTTGTTCCTTCATGGCCGCCTTAATAACTCACAACAAGCCTACAATTTTACCCCTTTTTTTTTTTCCGTTCACGAACTAGCGTTTTTTCAGCGCTTGCAACAGACCTGCCTGCCCTCCTTTTTCAAGTTGGTTTCCCCCCGTTTTTTGTTTTTTCTGACCGACAACTCCACCATACACCACCGGGGTACAGTGGGAAAGCCCCCCCTGGGAAGAAGGTAATCGCCAAAGAACCACCCCCACCAATCACTCCCCACTCTGTTTTTTCCCGAAGTCCCCATCCCGTTCCACCCCCCACCCCCCAATTCCCCACCCTGTCCATCAGCCCCTGAAAATGGTTGGAATGGGACATCCCAAGGTCCCCAACTAAGGCCTTGTCCCACACCCACTCGTTTTTTTCACAACCAAAGGCCTGGGAGGTTTTTAGCCCCCGCACAACTGTTTGCCAGCCCCTCAGCCCAGAATCCTGCCCATTTTTTGGGGTGGTTCCCCGCACAGAAAATTAACCCCCTGAACCCAGGACTATCAATCAGCCCTGACCAGTTACTGGAAATGGGGGGGGCCCCCAAAAACATCCACAGTGCCCAAAGACGTAAGAATGAGATAGGGTTTTTGTTAGTGGAAAAGAGGTTTTTGACATGAACACCAACCTAAGGCACCCCTCGGAGGAGTTGGGCCCAGAAGGCCCCCTGTTGAAATTGAAAATACTGCAGTGGGATTGCCCGAAATTGATTCATATCAACCCCCCAACCCACCACCCCAAAGGCTCCACACAAATGCTGATTTTTTGGTGTCATTTTCCCCTGAAACACCCACTAAAATGGTAAGCAGAGGGATGGAAAGAAATGATGCGACCGTCCCATTTATCCAGATTACAATGAGAAGTTTGGTTGACCGTCTCCACCCTGAAAGAAGGGAAGAAGACAATCCAGCTTTTGCCTGTGAAAAGCCACGCTTCTCCGTGCCCCAAGCTTTTTGTTGGTTTTTCTGTAAACGTTTAATAAACCCCCTCTGAAAAAACCGGTAAGTCCCCCCTGTTTGGTACAGCCTAACGCCTAGTAATAGCCCCGCCCAATACCATTAAATAGCTTACTTTTTTTTTAAGTTTTGAGGATTTTTGTTAAATTGAACATCTTTCCCCTTAGGGATTTTTTCCAAAGATGCCCCATTGATGTTAACCCAAAACTGACGCCAAAATTTCCACAACACGGACCAAGAACTGAATTACCCCCAAAATAAAGCCGTGTGCTCAATTTTTGAGGGAACAGAAAGATTTTCACATGAAACCTATTTGAACTGGTCCGTGGTGCCAATCACCGAAAACGTCTTACTTGTAACATTAAGACCGCACCTGTTTAACGACAAACGCGAATACCCCCTAAAACCTGGATGAATGAAATAAGCTGTTTGGTTTGGCATGTTTTTTTTTTGCCCCCCCCCAGAAAAGGGAGATCGACAGGAAATGTTTTTCAAACTTGGGTTTTTTTTTCCTTCCTTAAAAGGGTTCCTAATTTTCCTTTTAGTTTGTGAGGTTTTTTTGTTGAAAAGTCCCCCTGGGCCTATTGACCGTATTTCGAAAAAAAAGGGAAAGGGGTCAGAAATTTTCCTAATGTTAAGCCGTGTGCCATCAGGCCCTGTCCCCCAACTGGCTCCAAAGTGTTGTGTGTTCAGACGTTTTTTTTTTTTTTTTCAGAACCAAATCAATCTTTCCCTCCATTTTGCCTTTGGGATGTGCGTCCAGTATTGTTCTTTTACCAAAGAACCTTGAGAGGGTTTTTAGCGTTGCCCAGTGGGAGACAACACGCAGATTTGGTGTAATAGAAGGAAAAAACTGTGATAGCCATGGTTTTTTTGTTGTTGGATGTTTTATTACTGCTCCAGATCAATTGAACCTTGTGGTTGTTTTTAAACAAGGGTGGGTAGGTGCCCGCCACCAGAACGAATGAGGGGGCAGTAGAAAAATAGTGCCCGAAAGACCATAAATACGCCAATATTCCATGAAAAATCAGGAGCGTCCAAAATCCTGACCCTTTTTATCATCCCAGGGTGTCAAACGACGGCTGGGGAAAAAAGAGGTGGAGCAAGAAAAAAGGCTGGGGCCAGACAAGGACAGTCCCCCTGACACAAAAAACAGCCCCACAGGGCAGGGGTTTCTCGTCCACACAACCCCAGTCATCGGTCCCAAAACGCTGGGGACACTGGGCCCCCCACCATCACAACACGTTGAATTCCCACGTGCCACCACACCTTAAGAAAGGCCCGACACCTGAATTAATATCCCCTGGCAAACACGGTGGCACTGTCCCCACATCCTTTTTTTTCAATCCTCCCCCCATTGGTATGCCTGTTCATTAAGTACCCGTGTTTGTACAAACGAAGTTAGGACCAGCAGGCCAAAGTCCTTTTTTTTCACTTGCTCAAACAGAAAAAATTGAAAGTTGAGGACACATGGTTTTTTTTTCCTTTTTGCTGTCATTTTTTTCTTCAGAGGGTGAAAGTGCAACCCCCTTTACCGTCAAGGGATTGAATGAACCTGTGCAGGTGCTTGTGTAGTAAGTTTGGGCAGAGGTCCGCTCCAACAAATATGGTTCCACATGAAAAATCGGACGCAATGTCCCCCCCCTCTTCATCGAATCCCATCCATGGCAGTTCAAAGAAAACCCATTACACTTTTTGGGTATCAGAAAGGAAGAGGCCCCCAATTTTTGGCCCCATGTGGCATCCCGAAAATTTTTCTGAATGTTGGTGGGTTACATTGATGGTAATAAACAAATTGAATTTTTTTCCATCACTGTCAGTCGGAGGCAATTCCCCCCCAGAATTTCTTGGAAATCGCAAACAACCAAGCGGTGGGGTAAGGGAAAAACCGGTGTGACCCTCTTTCCAATCACAGGTGAAAACTGGTAAAAAAGTTGTCAACACACATCCAACTGACACCCTTTCTTGAAAGGGTGGGGTTGTCCAAAGTTTTATTCACCTTTTTTGACAGACGGGCCACAGCACGCAGAAAACAAGAACCCCAGGTTTTAATTAATGGTTCCCCAAAAGACTTGTTTAACAACTCACATACCAAAAAACCGTGGCGAGTGAAGTGAGCCCCCGGAACACCATGTTCCCCCAGTTTCTCTGGTTTTTTTTTTTTTTTTCCATCACGGACCGGCCCTTTTCCCAAGGCGGAAACGTAAAACCATTTTTCCGGCCTACGCCCCCTCCCTTAATTCCTTGACTGAAATATTCACAAAGAAAACGAAATGCCCCACCTCTTCCCCTCTGATTTCCGATGGAAACCCGGCAGCAGAAAAGTTAAAATTTCCCCCTGAATCTGACCTGCGGTCCCCAGCCAGGCTTTTTTAACATCGTTCCTGAATTAACAGACTGTAAAATCTTTTGCCTCCATACATGATTTCTATATCAGCGTCTTTAATTCAAAAAGCCCAATTTTTGGAAGAAACCCCTTTCCCTGTAAAACATTAAAATGGGGCCAACGGTTTTCCCCCGCCCACAACTTACCCACAATGGCCAAAATAAAGTGAATAATGGTTGGGTTAATTTCAAAAATTCCCAGGTTCGTCCCCACCATAAGAGCCCGAATCAGCCTTCTGAAAGTGTTCCCCCCCCCTGTGAAATCCTGATTTCAGTTTTTTTTTGTTTTTCAATTTGCCCAAGATCCCACCACGCACCTTGCACCCAGTCCCCCTTCCCACTCGTCCCGGTAATAAAGCGGCCCGGGTTTTTAACGAAAAATAAAATGTTTCCAGACACCCTAGATTTACACACATTGGGTGAAACTCCACTTCCCGAACATCCCTAGAATTTATTGAAGGGGCAAATGCTTCTTTTTGTTCCCTCCACAATACCCATCCTCAACCCAGAATTTCCTTCCAGTAAGCATCCCCCCCCACATGTTAATCAATTTTAAAGTAAAACTCACGCCCCTGGTTTTGAACCGCATCCAAATTGAACCTTGAAAATTGTTTTAGTTTCCCTTGGGAAGAGTGGCCAAAGCCCCCTTGTTATAATATCGTGTAGAAACGTAAAGACCCTCTGAATGAATTAGCGCCGTGAGTTTTGAGGAATATGAAGGTTTTGATGTTTTTTCATAACTGATAGTTTTTTTTGGAATATTTTTTTAAAAACCAGTTCCTTCGTCGAATCGTTTTTGTTTTTTTTTTCTTACATAAGAGATACGCCCCCCCCATGAACTGCTTGCATTTCCCCATTGTCCGGGTGGATTTCGCAATTTTAAGCCTGACCATGCACTATATTGAAAACTTTCTGAAATTCTTTCACGAAAATACATGTCCCCCTGCCAGTATAACTAAAACGCCCCTGTTCCCAGTCAGCCACTTGCCTTTCCAAAATAAACCCTGGTTCCCCCCTGCTTCCCGGAAACTGCACAAATCCGAGCCTCCTGCCGAAACTGCAACAACACTTTTTTCAATCGTTTGCCATGTAATTTTTCCCTCCAAAAACGTTTTTTGTATTCTCCTGAGTTGGGGGGGTTTGTTGTGTGAAAGAAGACGAAAAAACGCGGTTGGGGTTTTTTTTGCCAACTCAGTAAAACCCCATGTAAGGGGTGAATGGGTTGTATCGCCAACTTTTCCAAACACGTTTACCATAATAATCCAGCCTGAAAGAAGTCAATTTTCCCCGGTCCGCGGCCAGTGAAGTGGGGGAAAGCCTGTCCTTTAAAACATATACACAGCCCAGTTGATTTTGTCGAGCGCAGGTTTTAACGTCAACGACAGTTCCTCCGCAGTCAATGGCCTTGGTGGTTTGTGTGGATCTCAAAAAGCCAATGTAAAGTAACAGAAAAGTTTTTTGTTTTTGGGAATTTCCCCTGACCAGCTGGGCCATTACACCACTCCCCCTAGCTTTCTGGATGGAAAAAACGGGTGAGTGCCAAATTGGGGTTTTGTTTGTTTTCCACATGTTCTTGGTTTCCCCCCCCCCCCACAATTTACCAAACACAAACGGCCCCTTAATTTCCTGCAATAAGGAAATCTTTGTAGTAAAGTTAAATGCTACAAAACCCTGGGGGCAGCTAAGTGCCCCCCAGGGTCCAGGTGTGTGGTTATAGGTTGGTGATTCCTGTTGGCGCTCGGTGGGGTGTAGTGTGAAGCTTGAAAAAAAAAATTCGTGGGCGTTTTGTTGTTTTTTTGTTTTGTCCCGAATGGCCTTTTTCCCGTTAAGCCGTTGTGTTTGTTTCATTTGTTGTAAGGTTCCCAACCCCTGCTTTTTTTAGTCATTGGCCCCATGTTGTTTTTTTCCCTTTTTCCCTGATGGCTGCTTGGCCTTTTCCCAAGCCTGGTTGTCCCCATTGCCCATTTGCCATTTCCCTGTGAAATAATTTGTTTTTGCTTTTGGTTTTTTGTGCGTCAACCTCGTTGTTTTACTTGAGGCCCTTTTTGACCTCCGTGGTGGGGTTTTTTTATAAAGCTTTTTTTTGCCTTATTTCTTGGGATTGGTTTTTTTTTTTTTAATTTGATTTTTTTGATACTTGATTCTTTTTTGGCGATTTTTTTTTTTTTTTTTTATATTTTTGAATTTTTGTGTGTTTGGTTTGGCGTTGTATGTATGTTGTGTGGTGGTGTTGTTTGGGGGGCGCGTTTGGCGCAAAACATTGGATTCAGCTAAATGCCCCATTTATTAAGGTTTTGGTGTTTTGAATTTTTTTTGTTTTTTATTTTTCTTTTCGCTATATGGTTTTGTTTTTTTTTTTCCCCAGTTGTTTTTTTTTTAAAATACATGTGGTTATTCCGTTGGGTCCCCCCCCCACTTCCCAAAAGCTCCCTATGACAGTTTTGATGTTGAACAACTTCTTCCAAAACCTGGCAGTGCTTATGGCTTTACTTCCCCCCTTGTTTGTTTTGTTAAACAATTTTTGAAGGAAAAAAAAACAATGTTGTTATCATTCACCGACAAAAGGGGCCTTAATTTAATACAACAACAAAAACACTGGGTTTTTTTTTTGTTTCGATTCCATTTGTGTGAACCCAAATGAATAAATGAGTTGATTGATCTTTTTCTTTTTTTGTTTTGGTCCATTGTCCCCCCTAATAATGTCCCGTTTTTTATCCTTTTGCCCTGGAATAAGCCCCAACTGAATGTTCCGGAAAACGCGTTTCGAGTTTTTTGTCCCCCTCGTTTCATTTTTGCTTTGTCCCCATGTCGTCCCCCCGGCGGAATTGATTTAACATCTTTTTTTCCACAATTTAGTTCCCCTTTTGTTTTTTGACAAAATTGGACGAGACAGGTTTATTTTTTTTTGTTTCGATGGACCAACAAAACTCAAAACCCAGAGCGATTAAGTAGAGACACAAAAATTCTAACTCCAAAGTCTACAAGGAATTTCAGCAGGGAGGAACCTAAACGGAAGTTGTTTGGTTAGAAGTAAGTAGGAAGAGAAGAGAGAAGAGAAAAGAGAGAGGAAAGAAGAGAGGAGAGAGGAGGAACTGACAGACCGGTAGATTCAAGAAACACACACACCAAGAATGGAAAGAGAGAGAGAGAAGAAGAGAGAGAGAGGAAGAGAGAGAGAGAAGTAAGAGAAATAGTGGGGAGGTGAAGACGGAACGGAGGAAGAGAGAAACCAGCGGGAAGGGAGAGAGAGAGAGACAACCATAAGAGGAAGGAGAGAGAGAGAGACCGATGAGAGAAATGAAAGAGAGAATTATAGGAGTGAGAGAGAGAAAGACAGGGAACAGAGAAACCCTGGACAGAGAACCCGAAAAGAGAAAGGTTTTGTAGAGCAAGAAAAAATTTAGGGGGGGGGGTGGGGGGGGGGGGAAGATAAAAAAACCACGGGAAAAAGGGCCCTTTCATGACGAAAATTCCAAAACACGGTAAAGTTTTTTTTTCAAAAGGTTTTTTACCAAACAACCCAAATACAATTTTAACACATCTAGCAAACTTTGTTTAACATTTTTTAAATATGTTAGAGTTTAAACATTTTCCTTTCGAAAAATGGAAATTCTAAGTCTTCTATTTAGGATAGGGTTTTAACATCCAGAAATTTCTTTCTGTCCGTTTTTTCTCCAAATTCCTGAAGCAACATGGGGGGGGAAATCTTTTTTTCGATAGTTAATGTTTTTTTTAGGCATAAAGTTTTTTTTTGGCCCACGCTTTTTTTTTTTTTTTTTTTTTTTTTTTTTTTTCCCTTTTTTTTTTTTTTTTTTTGTGTTTTTTCCGACCAAAGACAACCATAACAAACTTCGAAGCGGGCAGGAGCGAATTGAAACCGAGCGCATTTTTTTTTTTTTATGCAGCCTGCCCCAGCAAACAAATGCTCCCCCGTCCCCCTTCTGTGAAGGTTTTTTAACCACTTGTTCCACTGGGTATTGGTTTTGCAATGGCAAAACCAACCTTGGCTTTTGGTTTCCACACTGATTTTCCCAAATGGTGGGGAACTGAAAGTTTTTGGTAAAAACACGGAGTCCTCCTCCTTTCCCCCCCCCCTTTCCCCCCACCCCCCCCCTCTTCTCCCTCCCCCCTTCATTCTCTCCCCCCCTCTTCCTTTTCACGCATACACCAAACCCACAAACAACACACAACACCACACACACCACACACACAAACAACCCACACACACAACACAACACACCACCCACCCACAAAAAAAGCCCACACACAAGCAAAACACACAACCACACACCCCCCCAATCAACCACACACCCAAAAAAACACAACACACACACCACCACCACAAACACCCACACCCCAACACACACACAACCAAGCCCAACAACAGGCACACGCATGCCAACCGCCAACGCACAACAACACACAAACACACCACACAACAACACACAACCCCACACCCACAACACACACAACGACAGGAACTCCTCACCACGCAACGCCACGCAACCACGGGCCCAACGCAGAAAACCACACACAAATGTGGGTGCGGTGGTTGGGTTTGTATGCAATGTTGTTGTTGGGTGGGGGTGTTGGGTTTTTGTTATGTGTTGGTGTGTGTGGTGTGTTTTTGTTGACAATCAGGGTGGGTTGGGTGTTTGTGGGTGTGTGTGGGGGTGGGGTGTGTTTGGGGTTTGTTGTGCGTGGGCGAAGCCTGTGCGTTGGCGTGGGCGGGGGCGGTGTTGTGTGGTGGGGGTGTGTTGGTTTGTTGTGTGTGTTGTGTGTGTGTGTGTGGGGGTGTGTTTGTTTTTGCTCGGCAATTTTTTTTGTTTTTTTTTTTTTCTTTTCCCCCCTTTTTCCTCCCCCACCCTACAACTTTTTACCTTTGTTTGTTTTTTTTTTGAGGCAAACATTGTTTTTTTTAATTTTTTTTAATTGAATAAATCAATCCCTCATCTTTTTTTTCTGCTCTCTCTTTCTTCCTCTTCTCGTTCTCGCTCGTCGCTCTCCTCTCTCGTCCTCTCTCTCCCCCTTGTAACGTCTTCCGAGCGAGCGACCAACACACCACACACACACACACAACACCCCCACACCACACACACAGCCACAAACAAACCAAAAAGGCACAAACAGAACACAACACTTTCGCCTTTTTCAAACACCCAAAACAATGATGCTCCTCGCCACGCAACACCCACGCAATATTTTTTTCCAATACACACACACACAAACAAACAACACACACACCAACAGCTCACCCACACCACACCCAAGACAAACACAACACAAACAAATTCCTAAAGGACTAATCAATTTTTTGGAAAAAGCCCCCTTTGAAGAGAGGTTTTGCCCCTTTAAAACAAATTTGCAATAAAACACAGACACACACACCACACACACACCAAACACAAACACCCAGCACCAACACACAACCCACTACAGACATAAAACCACACACAAGACGGGGCGCGAAAACCGCGTGGGTCTGGGGGCGGTTTGGGTGGGTAATGGTCTGGGTTTTTATAATGTAATATGTTCTGTGTTAAAAAATACGAGAAACGATGGGGTTTTCCCTATCTAGGGGGATCTAATATGGGCGAGCTAGGAAACACACACACAGGGGTGACAAACCAGGGTGACAAACAACAAACCCACAACACAACCGTGCACACACACAACACACAAACCCCACATATAATATTATATACTATATTATATAATTTATTATTATATATTTATATATATATAATATTATATTAATATATATATAAATATTAACCGTGGTGGTGGGGGGGTGTGGGGGTGTGTTGTGGTGTGTGGGGTGTGGTGTGGGTGTGGGTGTGTGGGGGGGTTGGTGGGGTTTTTGGGGGGGGGTGAAACTGTTTGGGGGTGGTTTTTTTTTTTTTTTTTGTGATGCGTGCGTTGTGGCGGTGCGCGGGTGGTGGGGTGGTGAAAGAGAAGAAGAGAGAGTAGAAGGAGAATAGAGAAGAGAGAGAAGAGAGAGAAAAGAGAGAGATGAAGAAGAGAGATAAAGGGGGGGGGGGGTGAAGGGAGGGAGGGTGGGGGAGAAGAGCGGAGAAAAAATTGTAAATGTAAAATGTATGGTATGTATTGTCAAACGTTGTTTGTTTTTATACACTCATGGTAACAAAATGCCCCTCCCCAACAACCCACACAAACAACCAAAACAAACAAATAACACACCCAAACAACCACACCCAACACCCACACAACACAACACACAAACCACAAACACCAACACAATACACCAACCCTCCCACACACACACGTGTGGTGTGGGTGTGGGTTGTGGGTGGGTGTGTGGTGGTATGTTGTTGGGTGTGTGGTTGGGGTGGTTTGGGTTGGTTTGTGGGTTTGTGTTGTGTTGGTTTTTGGGGGGTGTGGGTTTGGTGGTTGGGGGTGGTTGGGTGGCAGATAGATGGAATGAAATTGATGGGATTTGCATGTGGTGGAATCCGATTCGCATCGGACGATTTTTTGAAAATTGTCGATCCGATAGGATAGATAAGGGAGAATTATTTTAGAGAGTATAGAATTTTTTAGAATGATTTAATTTTAATGGGTGACAAAAAAAAAAAACGCGACATTCAAACAACACCACACAACCTCACACACACAAAAACCCAGCACACACACACAACAAACTGCAAGCCTCCAAGACACAACGGTGGTTGTGGGTGGGTGGGGGGGTTGGGTGTGGGTGGGGGTGGTGACACGACAGCACAAACAAAACCACCACCGCACACACCACACCAACTACACCACAACCCACAAAATACACACAAACGCGAGCCGTCGCCGCCTGATCGCACCAAAGCCCCAAACACACAAGGGGAGCACACACAACCACCACGCACACTACCAACACAAACAACAAAAAAGAGAACACAAAACAAAAACAAACAACACACGATAACCCAACACACACCCAAACAACGACACAACACACAAACAATCCACCACAAACCCACAAACAAGACACACCACAAACCTTCCGGGCCAACACACCACAATACACAACACATAACCAACAACACACAAAACCCCAACACACCACACACAAACCGCAACCAAAACACAACAACAATGGGACAAACAATGCCCAACGAACACACTGCTTTATATAAATAATATTAATATATACTCAGTTATTTTTTTTTTTATCAGAGGAAGAGAGAGAGAGAGGAGAGAGAGAGAGAGAGAAGGAACGAGGAAAGAGAAGATTGAAAGCGTGTTTGTTTTAAAATATAAATTTGCGTTACTTAAAAGGGTTTTTTTTTTTGGATGTTGTTTTTTTTTTTTTTTTTTGCACACAGGCCTAATTCATTTCCTTTAAATCGTGTCTGTTGGCGGGTATGTGGGGGATGCCCCGTGTTCCGCACACCCAATGCATAAAGATATTTTTTTTTGTTTTTTTTGAGTCCCCTGTTTGGTTTTTTTTGTCAGTTTTTTTTCGTTTTTTGTTGTTTTCAGTTTGTTCCAGTTTTTCGTTGTCAGTAGGTTTGGGTCAATGCACGCAGGCCCTTATCCCCCATAGACGCCACAACCCACAATCCCCAACCCAAGTATTTGAGACACACCCTGGTTGTCCAATGAATTTTAAAAGCAAGTGGGGTTAAACGAAATAGTGACTAGATGTAAAGTTGAAATTTAAAGAGTGGTTCCCCCCCTTCGTTGGGCTACCGAAATTTTTTTTTTACAGGAAAAATGGTCCCCCCAAGACCCTAACACATTTTACGCCCCCCCAACCGCGCCTTTGGTCAGAACCTTTCCCCAGTGTCCCCTACCCAAGATTTGGGTTTTTTGCAACCATTTTTTTTTTTATTCAATTGTCTGTTGTGTGTAGTGGAATATTCCCACACACACTTGGGTGGTGGTGTGGGTGTGTGTTGGTGGTGTGGGGGTGGTGTGGTGTGGTGGTGTGGGTTGTGTGTGTGTGTGTGGTTTGGGAAAGGTGGCAAAACCCAGGAAAAGAAAGTCTCGTATGAAACCCGCACGACAACCTTGTTCTTTCTTTTTCCTCCTTCTTCTTCCTTCTTCCCTCTTCCTTCCTTTGCTTCTTTTTCCTTCTTTTTTCTTTCTTCCTCCTCCTCCCCTCTCCCTTCTCCTCCTCCTCCCCTCCCTTTCCCTCCTCCTCCTTCCCTCCCTTCGTCTTCTTCTGTTCTTTTTCTTTTTTGGTCCCCCCCCCTTACTCCTTTCCCGTGCTCCTTTTTTAAGTTGGCTTTTGGCCAAATCCACATACCACTCGTTCTTGTCTTCCCGTTCCCACCCAAGCCCCACCAAAACCCTGGGCTTGCTCCAAGCCGCCAAGCCTCGGTAGAAAACCGGAACGACCAAACCCCTCCAAAAACCCAGCAATTTTCAAACTACGGGACCTTCTGCCCCGTGAAAGGCACTTTCCGTGTGTGGTTTTCAGTGGGGGGGCCCCGCCTGTTTTTTTTGGATCCAACATAACCCAACGCCCAGAACACCACTTTTCCCCTAAAGTTCCCCCCCCCCCCCCTAACTGGAACCCGACAGCCAATTTGCCCTTATTTTTTTGTTTTGTGGAAGCCAGAAGTGCGTGGAAAGGCACCTCCGAACCCCCCCCCCCTACCTCCCCCCTCCCCCCCCCCCCTTCCCCTCCGCCCCCACCCCCAACCCCCTCCACCCCTTCCCCCCGCACACGGACTTGGGTCCCCCCATGTTCCCAAATACCAAAACGAACCCCCCCCCCCCTACAGAACCTCACCGAGGCGTTAAAATTTTTTGGAAGGAGAATCGTGAAAGCCCCAAAATATAAAACCGCCCCACATGTAATTGCGACATTTTCAAAAGCAAAGTATCGCATCCCAACGAAAAATGGAAGATGAATGAAATCCAATTGCCCCTATTGGGTTTTTTTTTGTTTTTTTTTCCATTCTGGTTCCCCTGAAGACAGCGTTTAACAGTTGGGGTTTGTACAACTCGACGCCTTTTTTACTTCCTCGGACGTCCATACCAAGGAACCAAAAAAATTACAGACACTGTTGCGTCCTTGGTAAAAAACACCCCAAAAAAAACCAAAACCTGAGCAAAACACTCCCAAAGAGGAACCCATTCCTTCCTTGGACCAACCCACTCGACTTGTTTGCGGTTTGTTCCCCAAGGTGGTTTTCGTAAAAAGCCAGGTTTCCCATGAAATAAAAGTTTCCAGTGTTTTTCTTGTAGGAGCCCGATCAGCCCCCCCCAGATGAAAAAAGCCCAACCAACTTAAAAGGCTTCCCCTGTGGGAAACAATCGAACCCCACGAACCTCCCAGCCCCGAAAGAGTTCCGCGAACCACTAACCACTTCGGGCCCACGGGGCCCCGGGCCCTGAAGCGCAACCTGTTAAAACTCTAAGGATTTTTTTGTTTTTTGAAATATGGGGGAAAGAAGAGTTTTTTTTTTTGTCAAATGCTTGTTTTTTTTTTATGCATTTGTTTTTATTGCCCCCCCGTGCCCCCTGTAGCATTTTTCCTTTTCAACCAACCAATGAAAATTGAGGCCTAGTTTGGTTGTAATTTCCCGTTTTTTTTTACTGGTACCGTCCGGCCCCCTCCAGCCGTGTGGAGTTTTTTTGGCCGTTTGATTAAACCTCAAGATCGAAAGGGGTTTGGGTTTCGGTCTTCCCCTTGAATTACCATTTTAAATTTTTGTTCGCTTGTTTTTTCCTCCCAGTTGATTTTGTTTGTTTTTTGTTTGTGTAAGAATGTGACAGGTAAGCAGGGTTACAACGGTGCAACCCTCGAAAACGCCCACTTTTTTTTTTTTTGGGAGGGCGTCCCCTTCCTTTGTGTTTTTTCCCCTGCGGTGGCTTTGGGGTGGGTGTCCAGTTCTTGCTAGGTCGGATTTTTTTTGGTGTGTTTAGCCATCAATCCCGTTTAGAGTTTTATGGGCCTTGTTAAGTTAAAAAGTTAAATGTTTTTCATCATGCGGAGCAAGAGTTTTTTAACCCTAACCTGTGTTTGTTTTGTTTTAATTTTTTAAAACTGTTTTCACTGTTTTTCGCCTCATTTGGGAAATTTTCCCTTCTTTTTTTTTATTTTTTTTTTATTTTTTTTAGTTTTAATTTTTTTTTTTTTGGTCAGTTTTGGATTGCAAATTTACCCCATGAAATAAATTTTCCCAAAACCCGTATCGAACCAACCCCGGTTTTTTTTGTTTTCAAAGGCAAGCAAACCTACCAGCATGCATGTAATACTGTGGGCATTTCAGTGCCAAGGTTAAAAGTGTCCTGGCA
>JADBJO010001918.1:340000-361760 GCA_016801955.1 Conus betulinus | reverse complement strand
GCGATAGAAGAGAAAGAGATAGAGCGAGTGAGAGAAGGGAGAGAGAGAGAGAGGAGGGAGGGAGGAGAGAGAGAGTGAGAGAGAGAGCGAGCGACAGAGAGGAGAGAGAAGAGTTAGCGAGAGGGGCGGAGAAGAGAGGCGAGAGGGAGAGAGAGAGAGAGTGAGCGAGAGAGAGCGAGAGAGCGAGAGCGAGGGAGACAGAGCAAGAGAGAGAGAGAGAGAGAGACAGAGCGATAGCAAGAGAAAGAGATAGAGCGAGAGAGAGAGAGAGAGAGGCGAGAGAGAGAGAGAGAGGGAGAGAGCTAGAAAGAGAGAGAGCGAACGAGAGAGAGAGAGACACAGAGAGCGAGAGCCAGAGAGAGCAAGAGAGAGAGAGAGGGCGTGAGAGCGAGAGAGAGAGAGAGAGAGAGATAACGATAACGATAACGATGAACGATGACGAAACGATAATTTATTCAAGTAAGACCACAGCCGCAAATAAGAAGCTAGATCACCAACAACATTCTCATTTCTTGACGACAAAAGCAAGACAAGCCTAAAAAAATGATGGACGTCGATAATATTTCAAAGGAATATATTTTTGTCTTAAATCTGTAAGCAAAGGACAAACAAAGAGAAAATGAAGTTCGTTCTCTGGGGCAGACCTTCACAATGGACATAAAACATCGAATTCTGTATGAACATTGTAACGCTGCCTGTGTACAGCAATATCAGATACACCGAATCTAAACTTAGTTAATGCAGATCTGACAAAACTATTAATATTCATCGACAGATAAGGTTCCGCTTCCTTTACCTGATTTGACTTTAGAAATCGAAACAAAAGAAATCTCTCACTGTTTTTGATATGACTATTCCAGTCTTGAAAGTTACAATCAATTATTCTCTCTGCTTAAAACAAGCCAAAAAAATGTTTTAACACATCCAACACTGTTCTAACCAAACAAACGAAAACCCATAACTACAAAGACATTTACGAACAGAAGTTGCCCATGCTGATTTACCTCTAGAATCTAAATAAACAATACTTTGTATGCTTTTGCAGGTAATCTGTGTTCTCCCATACGCACGAGCTTAAGCCAATAACTAATACATCTCACGTATGAATTTACATAAATGGGATATCTGCCAAGCTCACCATAAACCAAATCATTAGGGGTTCGTCTATCCACATGCAAAAAGCGTTTCATAGCAAATAAATGTAATTTTTCAATGTCATGACCTTTATCAATCCCCCCAAAATCTCAGCGCTATACTGTACAATTGGCTGCACTTGGGCATCAAACAATTTAAAGAATAATTTAACCGAAACACTTTCAAATTTGTAAATCAAGCTTAAAATAGCTACAACAGCACGTTTCCTCTGTTAACAAGATCATGACAGGCAAACGTAAAGCTAAGTTTTGTTGAAAAATATATGCCCAAGTACTTGTAAGCATTTACCATCGACACTTGCGAACTTCCATACGACCACCTTTCACGCGATGCTAAGAAACCACCCTTTCGAAAAACTATAATGTTTGATTTACCCACGTTTACTTTCAAATCCAGTCTACATGCTGCAGAATGCAAATTATTCAATTGGTTTTGTAATCCTATGACAGTTTCAGAGAGCAAGACGATATCATCTGCAAATATCAATATAAATAATTCAATCAAGTCAAAAGTGACACCGTGTCTTGCCTTCTCAATAATTTCTAGTGCTTATTTATTAATATACAAAACAAAAACAAAACAAACAAAAAAAAACCCTCACAAAATCATGCCATCTGGACCAGCTGCCTTTCCATTTTTTAGCTTTCTTATTGCAGCAACAACTTCAATTTCGCTTATAGGACGATCATAATATTCTATGTATCCGTTGTCGGATATCATTTTCCAGAATTTCAGTTTCTGTCGTTGAACATCCAGCACATGCTTAAAATGATGATACCATTCATCTATAGTGATTTTGTTTTTTGATTATATATATACTCGCTTTTTAAATGCTGTACGTACATTTCTCCAGAACTCTTGCTGACTATCAATACTTGTGATCACTTTTTCAAACAGTAAATCGCTGTGTTGTTCCTTCTTTCTTTGTAATAAATTTTTAAACTCACGTCGAGCTACACAATACAGATGTCGGACATCTTTATCTAATGTGTTGCAAAATGTTCTTAACAATTTTCGTAAATTTTGTCTTTCAATTTTACATTCGGCATCAAACCAATCATTCTGTCGTTTCACTCTGTTAACACAGCAGCAGCTCTTTTTACAGAACTGTTAAACAAGTTAAGTGCGTCATTTATATTTACATCTATTAAATCCATAGCACGAAATAACTGGAATTTTATTTCATGTGAATTCATTGTGTCTATGAAATTCAAGGCATAATCCTTATCCCACACAAACTTTTCAATATACTCTCTCCTTTTTTATTTTCATTCACACCCACATTTGTTCCTATAACATTTACGCTAAGTTCCAAAGGCATATGAACAGATTCCAATCGTTCTTTCATACACAATTTACAAGAAGAGTTTATAAAGTCCAAAAGTTCACATGATGCTGGAAAGTAATCATTCACACTACAACCTGATTCACACACATATGTAAAGTGATCACTGATGTCACTCGAACAAAGACCATTAAGAATGTACAGACCCAAAGCATTACACATGTTTAACAGACGTGTACCATATTCATTCAACACCTTGTCTTGAGACTGTCGCTTAACACTAGACGAATCAAATTTGTCAAACCATGAAGACGTTTTAATATTGTCATCACATTCTGGAGATATGTCTGCTGTTCGACCGTTAAAGTCACCACACATCAATATTGACATCTTATCACTGAAACATATATTATTTACAAAACATCCTCAATTTGACTGATCCCATTATCCACGTTTAACACAGAATAGTATGGCGATTTCTCGGGTGGAACATATGACATCAGTATAAGATATCATTTGATAAGCAGAACAAATTTTTATCAAGAACAAATAATAACACATTATCATAATGAACTACAACTTGTTTCACAAATCTCACAAGACTATTCCTGATTGAACATACTACTCCCCCCCCTGATCTCCTTCCTCGCTCAGTAGATCGTAAAGCTGAATTTACAAACACAGTATGGTCACTAAATACAGTAGACTGGAAATCATCAACGAAAGACTCAACAAGACAGACAAAATCAAAAGATGACACATAATCAATAACATCAATATTAGAAAGCTCGACAATATACCGCCTATGTTCCAATGGAGACAAGAATAGTTTTTAATAACGGGCGTATTTATTGCAACTGGTGTGATTACAGTGGTTGGCATGACCGTAGTGGTTAGTGGATTAATGTTTATTTGTGGTTCATATCTGTCACTTCAAGCTGTACAACTGGAACACAATCCTCACAGGCACGTACTTTCTTTAAATGGACACATTCCCAGCCACGCTCACAACTTGGCACGATCTTTTCAGCACTCCGAGGTACACGAGCACCAGAGACATCATTCCTGTGAGAGGTCGACCCACCTGTCGTCACGGAGCACGAGCTCACCTTGTCCACAATACCATTTGTATTTTCACGTGTTGAGTTCAGCCCCGCTTGCCGTTTCTTATCACCGGTGTAGCCCTATCAAAAATATCCCTCTCCAGTATACCCCACTCAAAATTGCCACCAGGGGCATACACGTTGTAATTCACATACTTATTTCCATATAGAGGCCGGCCGAATCCCTAGACTTCTACAATATTTTCCCCATCACCTGTCAGGACAAACTTTCTGCCATCAATGAACAAGTGGTCAAAGACCATGGTGGCTCTATTCACCTGGTCTCTGGCAGCCTTGAGGTGAGTTAGCAGCAACTTTCTGACAGCCCGCACCCTCTGGGAAAAGTCCTCCCCCACAAACACGCCGGTGCCCTTCAGTTTTGACTTTGCCTTTAAGATCTTCATGTTGTCTTTGTAAAGGGTGCATCTGGCTATGATTGGACAGTCTTTCTTAGAGTTCAAGCGATGCACTCTATCAACAGGGCATTCATTTAGTCCCAGTTTGTCGGTTATCATTTCTCTCACAGATTGTTCACATTCATCAGCCAGTTTCGTTATCAGGCCTGGGGATCCCATGTACAATGATATTATTACGTTTTGAACGACATTCCAAGTCATCTGTTTTTGCCTCTAGCTTTCTCACATCTTGTTGAAGTTTTTGATTTGCTTCTGTAAGGATCCTATTGGACTCTTTTAACATGCACACTTCTTCACTCAAGGATCTAACCTCATTGCTCAGATCAGAAAAGGATCGCCTTATCTCATTGATATCTTCCTGCATGTTGTCAAACTTTGTGTTCCATGAGTTCATGTTTGTACTTAAGTTGTTCAGCACAGTCATCATGTCCGTCATTGTCGGTTCGGCCGTTACAGATCCACTCCCATCCGTTCCTTGTCTCTTCGTCTGCACGTTGCCCCGCTGCTCGACTCCATGTCTGTCCAGACTCGCTCTCTTAGAGTCACTCGTGCTCGTCAGACGGCTCTGCTTCATGCTGGCACTCTTCGGCGGCCCTGGATTTTACTCTATATCATTGCGCTGCGTCAGTAAGTTACTGAAGAAAAATCACAGTGAGGGTCAGGCCAACCATGACACCGTCAAGACGACACCTCGGCTTCAATGTCCGACAGCGCAATACTTCTCTCTTCTTTGCTCGACGATACATGAAGTTAATAAAAAAAAAAAAAGCCATGAAGCAGCCACACTGTGCCCGGAACGCGAGGGGAGTGGTTGGCATGGTCCACTATCTTCCTGCTGGCCAACTTTCAACACTCACAACAGTCACTGACACTAGAAATGAGCATCAGCAACGAGAGCGGTGTGAAACACGTCTTACTCAGATCAGAGCACCAATACAACCCCGAGAGAGAGAGAGAGAGAGAGAGAGAGAGAGAGAGACGCGTCTTTCGGAAGTAATTTCAAATACGTTGCGCTCTCTCTCTCTCTCTCTCTCTCTCTCCTCTGTGTGTGTGTGTGTGTGTGTGTGTGTGTGTGTGTGTGTGTGTGTGTGTGAGTACAACTTTGAGTTAATCTGACAATAAATTGGTTTCAGTCAGTCAGTCAGTGTGTGTGTGTGTGTGTAGGGTAGGGTAGGTCTGCATCAACAAAATGTTTGAAAACGTGGAGATGTAGGATCAAAAGTTAAAAGAAAGAGAGAGAGAGAGAGAGAGAGAGAGAGAGAGAGAGAGAGAGAGAGAGAGAGAGAGAGAGAGAAACAAAAGAAAAAGGGATCAGACTGTTCATAAAGTCTCCATCTAGAAAATATGGCAAAGAAACCACTTGAGTATGCAAGAGCAAAAAAGACAATTGAACACATTTTCATCTCACTATACACAGACAAAATATTCTTTGCGTGAAGACGTTGTTGCCGGTTTCGGATCTGTAATCGCTTTGGAAACAAATCTGTTTATTCTTAAATGATCTATTCTCAAACTGCTCAACCAGTTGGTCCTATCGGTCCGTTTCCTGTAACGCTCCCACGTTCCACAAATCACGCTTATATCAAAACTCCTCTCATCGTCACATCCCTCCGTTCTCCCCCCCTCCCCCTTTTTTTTGTTTTTTTTATGATTGTTTGTTCTGGCGATAATCATTAATCTGCTGACTACACAATCCTATTTGAGTATTGGAATATATTTGAGTCTAGTCTCAAACCATCAGTCTAGAGGCACAGATTATGAAATGAATAAACCAGCCAACCGTCTAGGTGTAGCTTTGACAACATGCTAGGAGTAGCTTTGACAACATGACGAGCGGAAAAATCGTTTGCAAACGATAGGAAGTGCAGATGGCTCTGACATGTCACCAACGCCCAAAACATGCGACTGAAGGACGTTTATGAATGAAGAACGAGACATTACAGACTAGCTGAGACTGTCCGGGAGAACAGCCTGGGTAGGGGACAGTTTGGGCAGGGACGCCGGAGCTCTTCAGGGTCGTGCAGGTGCTGGCATGATGAACGCTGCGCTGTTTCCACCTCTGACAGCTGTAAGCATACACATACACGCACACACACGCGCGCGCGCGCGCACTCACTCACTCACACTCACACACACACACACACACACAATGAGGTGTTCGTCAAGGTGAGAGTCTTTCTCCTGTATTATATGCTTTGCATTTGAATGAACTTGAAGGCTATCTGAAAGACAGTGGGTGTTCACCATTAGAAATTAGGCTTTCTTTGGATACTGATATAACGAACTATATCAAACTTTTTGTCTTGTTGTTATATTGTAATAAGAGGAAGCTGACAGTTAACGCTGCTAAAACTAAAATGATGATATTTCACAGAGCAAGGCTGAATAAACAGGACACATTTAATTATGGAATGAAAAAGTTGATGTTGTCACCAGCTTTAAACATCTATCGGTAGATTTTAATCGAATAGGTTCTTTTGCTAAATGTAAGAAAAATGTTTTTGATCAAGTCATTAGTCATGTTTAAATGGATACAAAAGGCCAGAGCAAAGGATTTTACCTATTCATGTTATTTCAGATTCATTTGATAAAATGAACGTTCTGGTTTTATCATATGGTTGTGAAATAAGGGGATACAAGAATTTAGATGTTATTGATAAATTTCAGCAAAAATGTTTAGAATATATATTTCGTTTAAAAAGAAGCACGATGACAAACATGGTAAAACAGGACGTTACCCTTCATCAATTACTGTCTATGTACGAATTGGGGCTACTTTGGTTCAATCTCCTGTTGAAAAAAAATGTCGGTTTGGTTCTTTTGTTTTACGCAACATTTGTACAATAGCGCAGTAACTGCGTTTCCCTGGTTAATGTGCATTAAAAACATACTTGTATAATCTGATTTTGAATGTGTTTGAGGCAGTCAGTCTTTTACAGACGTCAGTACATTATGTCGGAATGTCAAAAATAGTTTGCAATGCTCTTTTCGTCGAACGTGGCAACATGACATTAAAACTTGCAGTAATTTTTTTTCCTACAAATTTTACAAATCTGATTTTAAGGACAAATATATTTCTAGCCTACCAGGTATTTATATTTACTCTCTTATCAAATTTAGATGTTCTGATCACGAATTACCAGTTGAAGTAGATCGTCGATTTCCTAATCCAAAAGAAGAAAGGTTATGTAATAAATGTGACATGTCTGCAATGGGTGATGAATTTCATTTTATCATGGAATGTTTATCACACGTCATTTTGCGCAACACGTATTTGCCAAAAAGATTTCTCTCCCCAAAATCTGTCTATAATTTTCGTCAAATGATGTATTCTGCTAATCGAAAACAAATGTTTTTTATTGTCAAAGTAGGCCTAAATTAGATTATCTCAAGGGTTGCAAATTGTCGGTCTATGTCAGCATTGACAGCAATTTATTTTGGCTTGTTTGTTTTCCTTTTCCTGTTACTGCTTCAAAAAACTCATCCTTTCTCCATGCCCCAAAAGGGGTGAAATAAATAAATATTGTTGTATTGTTTCGGCAAAAACTTTTCCAGTTGGCTCAGCAATGTTGTCTGCCAGCCCAGCCAGTCCGCCTCTGTCTCTGTCTCTTCCCTGTCTCATTCTTTTCCTCCGGTATTGTACACAGGAGAATGTTTTGCAAACGTACCTCAGTCTTGTCGGATGTATATACCACTTTTTAGAACACCGAGCTTGTTAAGAAAGAAAGAAACAAACAAAAAAAAAAAACACGCCTCTTGAACTACTGAAAATCAATTCGTTTGATAATATTGCCATCGCCTTTCAGCAACATTTTCCCCAGAGTGGATGTTTGCACGTGTGACGTGACTTGCTTCGTGCTGTCTGGGTTAAAGGGAAAGAAAAAAAAAAAACCCACACCAAACAAACCTTTGACGTTGCCACCCTTCGGAAGAACAAACCTCTTGCGTCATTTTCGTCGACTGACATCATGTCGCTCAGCTAGCATGAAGTCGTGTCCATTAGAGTAGGAATTTCATGTCTAGGTCTGTGTCATGTCTATCGTAAGCTAGGCTACAGAAAGAAGGGAGGATTGTGGTGAGTTGTCATTATCATTAGTATTAAATTTTTTTTACATGAGAATTTAGATTACCAGGGCATTCGGCCTGATACTTGGAATTGTTGGCTTAAAACTTACACGCATTTGAAAAAAGTCCTCATGAAGTGCAGGCCAGTTGTAGCCTACACCCTAAAATACAGAAGGTACTAATAATATCAGAGAACAACTGCACAAGGAAGAAGGATTTACATAGGTACGTGAACAAAAAAAGTTTCTTGAAAGAAAGTACGATATCGCCAGATCTAAAAATGAGCAATATCATCAGAGAGAGAGAGAGAGAGAGAGAGAGAGAGAGAGAGAGAGAGAGAGAGAGCAATTATACGGCGCAGAAAGTATCATAATCCGACTTGTGAAAAGAAAGATGTTACTTCAAAGTGATTGAATTTTGACCCCCTTTACAGCGCTTCGAACTTCCTGGGTGAGATTGGAGTATGAGCGAACGTCGTAATTCACATAAAACGGGCCAGACACTGTGACAAATATGGAGCTTTTTACTTTACAAGAACTAAATCAGTCCCGTTTCTTAATTAACTTTCGCGTTGCCGAAGAGAAGGCGCCCTCTGGAACTAATCTCCTACTTCTGTGCGCCGCCCAAAATTCACCTGCTTGCAGAAACGTCTTTCCACTAGGTCACGCTGCCTTCTTTCCGTTTCCTCCATGTACGATTGATATTCGATGGCATAGCCTACTGTCGCGGCGAGCAACCCCAAATTTTAGTCACATGTGCAGAAGGTCGGCGAGAAAGTGGCAGCAACGCGAGATTTGCAGGTCCCAAACATCAAGGGCAAAAGCCAGGTCATTTACCAGCATTCAAAATGCACCCCAATTATTTCAGCCCAACGGTTGTGTCACGTCTCCTTTTTTTTTTTTTTTTTTTTTTTTTTTTTTTTTTGAGGTGCTTTAATTTTTTTTTCATACAGCATCACTACACCTTACAAGATGGCGAAGAATAACCGTGGCGCGAAAAACGGAAAGCACCTGGGTTTTTTGTTTGTGTGTGTGTGTGTGTGTGTGTGTGTGTGTGTGTTTTTCTCACTCGATTTTCTAAGCTAACATCTTAAAAACGTTGTTACTAATGGCTGCCTTCTTTGAGCTGCGATTTTTAGTAACGAATGCTCTAGTTAAATTTGGGGGGGGGGGGGGGGGGGGGGATGGCAGGGGGGTAAAGAGAGATGAATTTAAAAAAAAAAAAAAAAAAAAAAAAAAAGAAAAAGAAAGAAAAAAAAAAAAACGAAATAAAAAAAGCGAAATGCTGTTGCGATCTTTATGCGAATGTGAGCTATGAATAATCATCAGACGTTTACATTAACTATCCCTCCATCCAACTGTCCCATGCTGTATTTCTGCACAGACACCCCATCACCTCCACCCACTCCCCACCTCCATCTCCCCCACCCTTCGCTCCCCCCCCCCCCCCCCCTCTCTCTCTCTCTCTGCCCTCTTCTTTCTCCACACGTCCTACAACTGTCTCCAGAGCCGACCATGAGCTACAAGAAGGCAGCTGTCAGTTCTTCCAGACGTCGGTTAGGGGGTGCCACGTCTGTATGCAGAGAGAGCTCAACGGAAGAGGACGCGGAGGGCCCTTACGTGTGCATCGGTCGCTTCCCTTTGGATTTCGCCCGTCTCTGCCAGGAGCGTGGCTTCCCTTACATACCGGAAGTGGTGCTGAGGGCGCGCCCACCTTGCCGGGCCGAGGCGCAGGTGCCGAAGAAAGGAAGGGTCGGTGCCTTTCTCTCACCGCCTGTTGTCTGCATATCCGTCTGCCTGTCTGTCTCTCTTTCTGACTTTTGTCTCACTTGTTTCTGCTGTCATCAGTCTTCCTGCGCATGTTTTTTTTTCTTTCTTTCTTTCTTTTTTTTTTTTTTTTTCTGTCTGTCTGCCTGTCTGTCTGTCTGTCTCTGTCTATTTCTGTCGCTCTTCTGTCTGTCTGTGTCTCTGTCTGTCTGTCTGTCTCTCTCTCTCTCTCGCACGCACGCACGCACGCACGCACGCACGCACGCACGCACGCACGCACGCACGCACGCACACACACACACACACACACACACACACACACACACACATTTCTCACTCTCTGTTTTGTCTTAGAGAAATCAGTTGAAGATTATTGTGCCAACGACTACTGTCTGTAAGAGTTGTAAACTTTTACAGAGATTTCATCGTGTTTGGGGCAGAACATCATGGAACGCGTAAGCCTATCCTTCTACTTCCACAGCCTTTACTTTCCATGGCTTGAATCAAGAACCGCTTTACTGCTTGGTTCACAGAGAAAAGTTTTCAAGCTCGACCCCATTTTGTGGGATTGAACTCACGACCGTCAAAATCTTAGATGCTGGTAGGCAATTAAGGAGAAAAAAAAAAAGGCATGTGGCAACAAAATTCAGATTAAGTATTTCAGACTTAGCCGTCAGTCCTTTTTTTGTTTTGTTTTTGTTTTTTGTTTTTCCTGTTTTTAGTCAACAGAAGGTTGGAGTTCATGGTGATGCTTTGCCCATTTCTTTGTGCCAATGTCAGAGAAAAATGAGAAACTGTTTGTTCATAACGGTTGTTCCTTTCAAGAGCAGTCCCTCTCTGAAATTCACTGGTGTTTTTTTTTAAATATTTTTTTTTATTGACTTTGCAAAGGCATTTGATGTCATTGATCACACAAATTACTTCTGAAAAAAAAATGTCTGTGTATAGAATTTCCAGTCAAGTCCTTTCCATTATAATATCGTTTCATACTAATCGTCAATAGTCTGTTTTCCTCAGCAACAAACGGTCCAAATTTGCACCACAAAAGTCTGGTGGGCCACAAGGATCGGAACTCAGTCACACGTCCTTAATGAACAGAAAACAAAGCATATGATCATGATTTAATTTGACTTCTGGTAAGCCCTCTATATACATTGGTGACAAGCAACTGGAAGAAGTCAGCTCTCATAAAGTTTTGGGAGTCACCTTGGACAAGAATCTCTCTTGGTCACCTCATATTACTGGTTTAAGCAAATGTGTATCTCAAAAAGTCTTCTAGCTTTCAAAAATGAAGCATTTTCTCAATGTGTAAACGCGCGTAAACTTACACGCGTAAGCATATATCAATCATCTATTGTTTATGCTTCAACTCGTTATGATTCTTGTAGTTTTAATAAGTTGAAACCTTTACATAGAGTCCACAAGCGAGCTCTGAAAGCTGTACTTATGAATCGCCTTCATTAACACCACAGGACCATATCAAGCTAAATATACTACCTTTACTTATAAATTTCAGTACAATAAAGCAATAGATAAATAAAGCAATAATGTATAGAATTATGAACGGTTTTGCACCATCTACATTAACTGCTTAATTTCCATTAAATCAGTCAAGATACACTAATAATATACTAATCCGAAAACCCAGAAGTGACCTATTCAAGACTAGACTGTTTGCTGAGGAGGGCACGCTTTGGAACTCTCTACAACCAAAAATTAAACAGAAATGCATCATTGGTTCTCTTAAAACAGCGTACAAAAATTCATTCTTTCAGACACTAAATCAATTATCATTATTATTTATTAACGTCATCTACATATTTCTTTTATCGTATCAAGCAACATGAGAGAGAGAGAGAGAGAGAGGAGAGAGAGAGAGAGAGAGAGAGAGAGTGTGTGTGTGTGTGTGTGTGTGTGTGTGTGTGTGTGTGTGTGTGTGTGTGTGTGTGTGTGTGTGTGTGTGTGTGTGTGAGAGAGAGAGAGAGAGAGAGAGAGAGAGAGAGAGAGAGAGAGAGAGAGAGAGAGAGAGAGAGAGAGCATGCGAACACCTAACGATTTAGTCTACGGCGAAGTAAACAGATATCCAATATATCTGAATTCTGCGACAGCTTGCATACGTTATTGTTTGAAAATAACACATATGGAAATTTCAAGATTGCCCAGGAAAGCGCATAATATGTTATATGACTTGGATGGTAGAGGGAAAAGAAACCGGGTTTCTAACGCGAGGACTAAATTACATAACCTTGGTTTTGGCTGTTTGGCTACAACAGAGCGTTGGGGACATGAATGGATTTCTTCCTGCTTTTCGAAATAGATTGACAGATTGCAGATGGCAAGACTGGTCATGTCACGTTCATATAAAGTGACCGATTTGCTTTTACAGACAGTTCAGATGTATACATTGTGTGTCGGTATATTTATCTATTGAAATGGACAATCATTTAAAATATATTATGACAAAGTTCAGATTAGGTATTTCTGATCTTTCTGTTCATCATTATCATTATAAGAAGCATAATAATCTTGAACTGACATGTCCGCTTTGTAAATGTGCCGAAGAAAATGAAGTTTATTTTGTGATGTGTGGTGCCCCGCTCTAAGTGACCTGAGGAATCAGTTCACTCATCAAAAATATTGTAGACATCCTTCTTCATTTCGACTTTCATTACTAATGGCATTTACAAACGAAACTTCTGTAAAACGTTTTGCTATTTTCTTGAACAAGGCATTTAAGATTCGGAGTATAGCATGTAGTTAGGTATTGATTGCTGTATGTTGTTTTAATATAGAGTTGCTTTTACTTGTGGATGCCTAGATGTTTGATGATTTGCTTATTTCTGTCTGAAATGATTTGATCACAACACCCCCTTCATTAGGGGCCATGGCCTGTATGAATTAAACATCTCTCTCTCTCTCTCTCTCTCTCTCTCTCTCTCTCTCTCAATAAGGCAATGATTTTATAATAATGGTAACAATCAAATAAAGATTATCAATCAATCTCTCTTTACTTTGAGGCGGTTATCAATCAAATAAAGATTACCATTCAATCAATCTCTCTCTCTCTCTCTCTCTCTCTCTCTCTCTCTCTCTCTCTCTCTCTCTCTCTCTCTCTCTCTCTCTCTTTGAGGGGCTTATGTTCGAATGAACTTTGAATGAAATGGCGCACCATGCATGCACACAGAGTGTAAAGGTGTGTGCGGTGCATGTGGGAAGTGGGAAGGATACGATGCTCTGCGTGCGTACTTGCACAAGTGTGCACGTGAATAGAAGTCTTGGTGTGTACATGGTGTGTTTTTTTTTTTTTTCTATGTGAACTGCTCGATGGATGCACGTGCACATTGGCACGTCTGTTTGTGCACAGGACACGGAAGGAGCGGGTAAAGGGAAAAAGCCGACGGGCAAAATGGTGAAACAAGAAACGATGCTGTGTCCATCTCCAGGTAAGGGACGCCACTTCTGGTGCGAATAACAAAATAAAGAAAGACAAACTTTACTTCCTTTCGTGAAACACTGAAGGCCCATAATTCCCAGTAGACCGCTGCTTGCGGTACCAATTTGCATCCCACACGGGGCATTCAGAGTAAAGGAAGGAAGGTATTTACTTAAAAAAGAGGAAACAAACAAAAAAAAAAACACACACACACACACAAAAGAAGCAAGCGATTTCCGAACAGCATGACCAACCCTGGTCCAACACGTGCACACAGCAGCAACAACTGAAGAAAAGAAATACAGAACTACACAAAACTAAAACATGTGAGCATTTGGAGATAGACCTGTGACATTCTTTGCTCCTACATGTTGTCCAACAGAACACCCTGTAAAGCAGAAAAAAAAAGACAATGTCAGTAAGACTGATGTGTAAGAAAGGAATCAGTTGCCATCCCTACATTAAAGCGGCCTCTGGCACCAGTTCGCCTAGCACATATGCAGACACCGGATACGGAAGGTAAAGCCGACTTCCTCATTCGTTACTTTACTCTTCGGATCTCCTTTCCTGACTGGAGTTTCCTCTTCTTTGTGTCGTGCGTCAGTATCTCGAGTCCTGTGTTTCATGTATCACGTGACGTTAGACTGCACATGACGATCCAGTGTGTTCCATGTGATACGTGCTCTAGGTCCTTTTGGTTTCTGGCTCTGCGGGTCTTTGGTCTGTTTCAGTTCTTACGTCTTAGAGGCCCTGTCTTTCCCAGGGCCTGCGTGTCCAAGGCCTTGTGTTTCAGGTCTGATGTTTTGCAGGTCCTACGTGTCCCACGCCCGGGTGTATCAGGTCCAGTGTTCCAGATCCTGTTTCCAAGCCTTACGTATCCAAGGTGCAGTGTGCCAGTTCTTCAGTGTCCAAGGTCCCGTATGACTTGGGTCCAGTTTCCAGATTCCATGTGTCCAGTGACCTGCATGTCGAAGGTCCTGTCTCCAGGTCCCATACAGCCTATGACCTTCGTGTCCGTGATCCTCTTTCCAAGTTCCATGTGTCCCATGACGTATGCCGTGATTCCTCTTTCCAGGTCCTTGGTGTCCCGTACGTGCCCTTGGCTCTGTCCATGATCCAGCGTGTCCCATAATATACGTATCCTAGGTTCATTCCTTTTTGTCCTACGACGTGTTCCGTGTTCCGTGTCCTATTCTAGGCCCAGTGTGTCTCACGACCAACGTGTTCTAGGTCATGTTTCCAAGTTTGTATGTGTTCCATGAGCTATATGTCCCAGGTCCTGGTCTAGGTATAATGTGTCCCTTGACCTACGTATCCTCAGTTCTATGTGTCCCATGTCCTCAGCGTCCTAGGTCCTGTTGCAGATCCTATGTGTCCTACGACCCATGTGTCCTAGGTCCTGTTTGCAGGTCCAGAGTGTGTCAGGTCCTGTGTTTCCTGTTTCTACGTGACCCATGCCCTTCGTGTTCTAGTTGCTGCTTCCACGTGTAATGCATCCCAGGTCCTGTGTGTCCTGGGTCCTGTTTTCAGTTCCTATGTGTGTCAGGTTCTAGGGGTGCTAGCTCCTGTCTCCAGGGTTTAAGGTGTCTCAGGCCCTATGCATCCCAGGTCCTGTGTGTCCTGGGTCCTGTTTTCAGTTCCTATGTGTGTCAGGTTCTAGGGGTGCTAGCTCCTGTCTCCAGGGTTTAAGGTGTCTCAGGCCCTATGCATCCCAGGTCCTGTGTTGTCATGGGTCCTGTTTTCAGTTCCTATGTGTGTCAGGTTCTAGGTGTGCTAGCTCCTGTCTCCAGGGTTTAATGTGCTCCAGGCCCTATGCATCCCAGGTCCTGTGTGTCCTGGGTCCTGTTTTCAGTTCCTATGTGTGTCAGGTTCTAGGTGTGCTAGCTCCTGTCTCCAGGTTTAAGGTGTCTCAGGCCCTATGCATCCCAGGTCCTGTGTGTCCTGGGTCCTGTTTTCAGTTCCTATGTGTGTCAGGTTCTAGGTGTGCTAGCTCCTGTCTCCAGGGTTTAAGGTGTCTCAGGCCCTATGCATCCCAGGTCCTGTGTGTCATGGGTCCTGTTTTCAGTTCCTATGTTTGTCAGGTTCTAGGTGTGCTAGCTCCTGTCTCCAGGGTTTAAGGTGTCTCAGGCCCTATGCATTCCAGGTCTTCGCCCTGCGTTTCCCAAGTCCTAGATTCTGTGTGTCCTATGGCCCTGTGTATCCCACGTCCTACATTTCTCATAGCCTATAGTCTCAGGTCCTATAGGTCTGAAGGCCTATAACCCACTTTGTTTTCAACATTCGAAAGTTCCAGATTGTATGTTATGGAGATTAGTCTGAAGGCCTATAACCCACTTTGTTTTCAACATTCGAAAGTTCCAGATTGTATGTTATGGAGATTAGTCTGAAGGCCTATAACCCACTTTGTTTTCAACATTCGAAAGTTCCAGATTGTATGTTATGGAGATTGTATGTGCTTCAGATTCTGTGTCAGGTGACACAGATTCCGTATTCCAGATGCGATGTGTTACAGATTCTGTATTTCAGGTCCTAGATGTCCCGGCTGCTTGTGTTCTGATATCATGTGTCGGTTCTATGTGTGACAGGTTGTATATGTCCCAGTTTCTATGTGTATGCCCCATATCCTGTGTGCCTCATGTCCTGTGTAGTATTTTACGTGTTGCATGTTCAGTGTGTCCATACCTTGTGTCCAAACTCTCCTGTGTGTCCGACGACCTATGTGCCTCAGATCGAGTGTGGCTAGCCTCCGAGTGCCCCAGAACCTATATGTCCCACGTCCTGCGTGGCCGTGGTCTAGATCCTAGGTGCACAAATTCGACATGCTTTGGGATTTTCTGTCCTGGATCGAGTTTGTCTGAACACAGTGTTCCATCGTCCATTGTGATTCAAATTCTGTGCGTCTTGTATTCAACGTGGCTGGGCTCCTTTTCGTCCAAGGTATGTTGTGTTCCAGACTTTGTTTCATTATTCAGGATCAAGGTTAAACTTGTGAGAGGGTTGGCATGGGGGAGGGAGAGGGGGGGGGGGGGGGGGGGGGGGGGGTACAGGGAAGAATATTGGGAAGTGGGAGCTGGGATGGGGGGATGTCTTCCTCTCGCTCACTCTGTCACTTTTTACGAGGTTTTTCGTGATTTAAAGAACAAGGAAAAGAAGGAGACGGAAAGAGAAAAGGAGAAAAAAAGAGGGGGAAGATGAACGAACACTGAAATGAAAAGTAGAAACCGGGAGATTCCCATTCGTACCTCCTCCAGGCCAAACGCATTTTCTCTGGAATATCAGGGATAGTTTGGTTGGACAATTACAACAACACAGCTAGAGTCCGCTGTGACATAACGAGGGAACATACTATGTTATCAAACTGCAGTAAATCCTCTGCTTCAGTCTTTTGACTGAACGGAAGTCTTTTACGGTCAAACGGGGTGGAGGGTGAGGAGTGGCGAGGGGGTGGGGGGGGAGGGGGGGGGGTGATGGGGTAGGGAAAGGAAATCTTTCCACAGAAAATCAATGAAGCTTTTTTGCTGTTGTTTTTTGTTTTTGGGATTGTTTTTTTTTTGTTTGTTTGGTTTTAAACAACAGGTACCAAGAGGCCGTCCATGTCCAGTCAGAGTGGCAGTCAGTTACCGACCCCGGCTCCCCCGCTCCCCCGAACTTACGTCACCAAGGACAACATGCAGTGCAGTCAACCCCGCATCCAGGTCCGGGGAGGTATAGTGTAGTGTAGGGTAGTATAGTGTAGGATTTAGCATAGTGTAGTATGGTGTAGGATGTGGTACACAGTACAGCACAACATAGCATAGCATAGTATAGTATAGTATAGTATAGTATGGTATGGTATGGTATGGTATGGTATGGTATGGTATAGTGTAGTGTAGTGTAGTGTGTAGTGTAGTGTGTGGTGTGGTATGGTATATACAGTACCATAGGGTATAGTATGGTATGGCGTGTTTGTGGTATAGTCTGGTGTGGTACGGTATGGTATGGTGTAGTAGAGTAACATATTGTATTGTATAGTTTCATACATTGTGACGTGACGTAACAAAATGTAACAATATAATATAGTATATCAAAATACGCAAAAAATATAACATAGTAGGATGTAATATAATATGATAAGATATAAAATCATATCATTATGATACAATATGACACAATGTGACATGATGATATGAAATGATATCATATACTAGAATATGATATAATATACTATAGTAGAATGTAATATAATATATACTATACTATACTATACTATACTATACTATACTATACTATAATATAATATAATATAATATAATATAATATATAATATAATATAATATAATGTTACAGTCACTTTCACCTGTACCACTCAGCATCTTTTTGCTGCCAAGAAAGGCGACAAACAGAATGGATACTTTTCTTTTCCACTATGCACACGCGCAGACACACGCACATATACGAGTGGCGTGTACAAGCACGCCCATATAAACACACACAAACGTGCGCGCGCGCACACACACACACACACACACACACACACTTACCTCGAGGCCACTGCTGGCCGTAACCTCAAGCGCCCTCAGCTGCTGAATTGATTTGAACTGCACCCTCTCTGAAATCTGATTGTTACAACATTTTGTTGTTGTTGTTTGTTGTTGTTTTGCTTCGGTTCTCGGTCATGCCGGCATTCAAGGGATGAACTGGTTGATGAACAGGCCAAGCATGCCACGAATAAGAAGTTGAGCCGATTCTGTATTCCTCGCACTGATTTTAAACCTAAAGCTCAGGCTTCTGTTTTAAAAAAAAGAAAGGAAGAAAAAGAGAGAAATGGAAGAAAGAAAGAAAGAATAAAAAGAAAAAAGAAAGAAAAAAAGAATTCTGGAAAAAGGAATGGAACTGTTTTCAAATCCACCCCAAACCTTGAGGAGTTTTTTTTTTTTTTTTTTGCCGTTTGCCACTCGGGGCTGTACAGTAGAGACACTGCTGTGCCGTCTGCACACTGGCCACTCCTTTTACACACATTCGTGTCTTTTAAACTCGCAAGTTAATTCTATATGATGCACCACTCGTGATCAAATATGTTCTTACAGAATGGCGGGATCTACGTACGCACTCAAAATATGTACATACACACACACACACACACACGCACACGCACGCACGCACGCAAGCACGCACACACACGCGCGCGCGAGTGCACGCCAGTAAAGGTGGAATTCAGTTTGTAAATGTAAATTTTCTTCCATCATTATGGCTGTATTCGTCTTCTCCGCAGTGTTTCATGTTAATATCACAACTTACAAATTTGAAGAATTCTTGTATATTTCAGTCATCAATATCATGTTTGAACATCTTAAAGGCTTAAAATAGATGACCTCTAATTCTTCTTGGCTTTAAGAATTGATTTGATGCACTCCAGTCGGTCATGCAAAAAATCAACTCCTTGAATCAATTTTGTTGCCCTTCATTCAGTGTAGTACTGAGTATCGGTCTGACCCCGGCGGACAGATTTCCTTTCGTACCCCTTCTTCCATACAAAAGCTTCTTTCAGTCGAATATTAAATCACCTATTGAAATGTAGTAGAGTTGCATGTTACCTCTGGATTTTTGATTATCTTCCATATTTTTTTGCAGCTTAACTAACTTTGATCTTTGGTGGGGAGGGGGGTTGACTATATTGAAGGGGGTTAGGAAAGGAAATCACGCCACCCTAGCCTTCGCCGTCTTGTTAACGGCAAACTCGATACTTACTTGCCATCGAACACATGTTCACGCAGGCGCCTTCAAACATAATTCATTTACATTTGTGCCTTTTTAACCCCTGTCAATTATCAAAGGGGGTATTCATTAGAGAATTCCCCTAATGCTATACAAAGGACACACAAACGCACTCGTTTGCCTATTTCGATTAACTGGACGTTAATAGATGACGGAAAGAAGCAGCATTTGAAAGTGAACTTACCTAGTCGTGGGTTTGAATCGGGCGCCCCAAACGTTGTTCTTCCCATTTAAAATCCACCTCAAAGCTGTTGTCTTCAATGAGAATTATGAGCGAAAAAGCTATGAGGAGGAGCTGCTGCTGGCAGCGATGAAGACGACGATGAAGATGATGGAAGAAAAACGTCGCACAGACGTCGAAGTGGGGCGATGAAGATGACAATGACGATGACGTGTGGGTTCAGGTGGAGCTGGAGGTGGCGGACGACGACAGAACGGTGACGGAGGTGCACATCAGGGAGTGGAAGGTGGACGAGGCCATGATGGGGGTGCTGATACAGTGCTTGCCCATGGCGCCTTTCCTGCACACCGTCCCTCCTGTGGAACACGGCCCTGGACCTCCCCAGCCTGATCCTGCTGGCCGGCGTCCTGCCCCGCTGTCCCCGCCTGACCACCCTGGTCCTGGACTGCACCCCCTTGGCTCAGCTACCGCTGTCCAACCTCCTGCTGCCGGGAAGCCCCCTGCAGAACCTGTCTCTCAGGTGGTGCGGGATCACCGACGCTGAGACGCGGGACATCGCCCTGGTGCTGGGACCGCCCACTGGAGGCAACACGGCTCTCCTCTCCCTCAACCTGTCCGGCAACCACATCGGGGACGCCGGGGCCAGGCACATGGCGGAGGTGTGTTGCAGGTGAACCGAACCTTGCTGGTCCTCAACCTCGCCTCCAACGACATCGGGGACGAGGGGGCCTCGCACCTGGCCGAGGCGCTGTCGTGGTTCCAGGCGAGGGAGGAGCTCCTGGTGGTGCGAAGGGCCCTGGTCCACCAAGAAAGTGGCGAAGCACATGCACGTGGAAGAGGTGCACGTCAAGAGCCGACCCTCGGTCCATGTAGACAATGCCGGAACAAAGGGTGCTTCACGGTCTCATCGCTCCAACAGCTCCCTAGGCTGCAAAGCCACGCTCCCCCACGGCAGCACCAGCAGGGAGCGGCTGAACTTGAAGAAGGACGGGGTGTTAAACGTCGCCAGAGAGGAGAGGAGCAGGAGTGGGAAGCGAGATCCCACACAGCGTAAGGCGTCCTTGAAGAAGAAGAGCTGCGTGGAGGACCTGGGACCGTTGAAGATGGTCCTGGAGGTGGACCCTGAGCTGAAGATCTCCCCGCCGCACGTGAAACCCACCTGGCACCAGCCTGACGACAAGGAGGTCCTCTGCTACGGCAAGCACCCGCTACTGCGAGCTGGCTACCTCCGTGAGGGGCAGACTTGGCTACCAGGCAACCGGACTCTAATCAGCCTCAACCTGTCCCGGAACAGAGTCGGGGAGAAGGGGCTGCAGGCGTTGTTCGAGGCGGTCATGGAGCAGATTTTCCCGTTGGTGGATGAGCCTGGAAGGGGCCTCCTCCGTCTGGTGCTGAACCGGAACATGTTCGACCCAGGAGCGAGGCGGCCGTGGCTCTGAGTCACCATATGACGGTGAAGGATCCTATGATGCGTTGCCCCAACATCAACCTGCAGAAAGGAAGCATCTCCCCGTGTGCCTTACCCGTCTGTACTGCCATCTGATGTGTCTGTCCTTGTCTGTGTGCCATACCTCGTCTGTACTGCCATCTGATGTGTCTGTCCTTGTCTGTGCGCCATACCTCGTCTGTACTGCCATCTGATGTGTCTGTCCTGTCTGTGTGCCATACCTCGTCTGTACTGCCATCTGATGTGTCTGTCCTTGTCTGTGTGCCATACCTCGTCTGTACTGCCATCTGATGTGTCTGTCCTTGTCTGTGTGCCATACCTCGTCTGTACTGCCATCTGATGTGTCTGTCCTTGTCTGTGTGCCATACCTCGTCTGTACTGCCATCTGATGTGTCTGTCCTTGTCTGTGTGCCATACCTCGTCTGTACTGCATCTGATGTGTCTGTCCTTGTCTGTGCGCCATACCTCGTCTGTACTGCCATCTGATGTGTCTGTCCTTGTCTGTGTGCCATACCTCGTCTGTACTGCCATCTGATGTGTCTGTCCTTGTCTGTGCGCCATACCTCGTCTGTACTGCCATCTGATGTGTCTGTCTTGTCTGTGTGCCATACCTCGTCTGTACAGCCATCTGATGTGTCTGTCCTTGTCTGTGTGCCATGCCTCGTCTGTACTGCCATCTGATGTGTCTGTCCTTGTCTGTGTGCCATACCTCGTCTGTACTGCCATCTGATGTGTCCGTGTTTCTCTGTGTTGGTGTTCTTCATGTACGTGACTGGGAGTAGAGAGGTAGTGGAAGGTAGCAAGGGCGGACGCGACGCACATATGCACGTGAACAGTGTGTGTGTGTGTGTGTGTGTGTGTGTGTGTGTGTGTGTGTGTGTGTGTGCGTGCGTGCGTGCGTGCGTGCGTGCGTGCGTGTGTGTGTGTGTGTGTGTGCATTCGGGCACACTCTTGT
The DNA here is from genome assembly GCA_016801955.1 of Conus betulinus. Classification (NCBI taxonomy): domain Eukaryota; kingdom Metazoa; phylum Mollusca; class Gastropoda; order Neogastropoda; family Conidae; genus Conus; species Conus betulinus. The sequence goes on along the minus strand of JADBJO010001918.1, from coordinate 340,200 downwards.
ATCCGTGTATTGGGTTTAAGGGTCGCCTAAAATGGATTCACTCCAATGGACAGCTCGACATGTTGTTGATAGAGGATGTATTTTGAACCCTTTTTCTTTATACGAACAATATAGTCATTAACATGCTTTTTTTTTCGGTGTTTGTATCTTTACGGCCATGGACAAAATTTTACAAATGGACATTATACACTGACCTTTTC
>JADBJO010001918.1:325000-332500 GCA_016801955.1 Conus betulinus | reverse complement strand
GGTGTTCGAACCCCGATACCGATTTTTTTTTTTTACTGTGTGTAATACTGATACGGCTGCAGGCTGTACTAATCGGTGTTCGAACCCCTGCAATGCTACTGCTACTGAATGTGATGCTGATATGATTTCAGGTTATAATGACTTGTGTTCAAAGCCCTGTAGCGCTCTTGTTACTGTGTGTGATACTGACAGTTTTTCAAATGAAAATGATTCGTACCCCTGCAGCAAAATTTTCACTGTGCGTGATACTAACATGGTTTCAGATTTTAACGATTCGTGTTCGAATCCCAATAGCAATGCTATTACTGTGTGTAAATATTGATATGCTTTCAGCCAGTAATGACTGGACTTTGAACTCCGGTAGAGACATTGTCGTATGTGATACCGCATGGTTTCAGGTTATAATGATTCACCTTTGACCCCTGCAACGATGTTATTACTATGTGTGATAATGGTATAGTTTCAACAAAACGGTAGTCGGTGTTCGAACCACTGCAGCGTTGTTGCTACTGGGCGTGACACTGGCATGGTTTCGTGTAATAGCGATGTGCTGTACTTCACCAATGATTCATGTCCGAATCTCAATGGCGATGTTGTTACTATGTGTGATACTGTGAACGCTTCAGATAATAATGAGTTTTCTCGTGTTTGTGACATTTCTGTGTTTGATCGTATTTCTAGCTGATTATGAAGCCAACGTGAATATAGCATCTTCCTCTAGTGTGCAGAACTCTGGCAAATCAGTCTGCTTTATTGATGAAAAAAAAAAAAAAAGTCACATTATGGGGGATGCAGATACACACGTGAAAGTTCAAAGTCAGTGGTTTCAAATCATGCAGGTGATTTTTTTTTTTTTTTTTTTTTTTTTTTTTTTTTGCGTACGCGGGCTGACACTCCTGCGGACACTCCATGTAGAGGCAGGCACGGATTAATCCCATCTATCCAACAAAAGGAGGTGCATTCTCGTCAATCGGAGAATGAATGACAGGAGGTTTGTAGAGGTGGGGCAGGTATTGTCGGGTTAGATACTGAATTCACTGAATCGTTATTTAGGGCTCCGATTTCACCAGATAATAGCGATGACGGGATTTCGTCTGTGAATTCCATTGACAATTCTGTTTCGAGTAATGGTTATTCTTCATAACAAGGAAATCACCAAAAGGGTTTTTATTTATGCATTGGAATGTGAATGGTTTGATGTGCAAAAATTTTTGATACCGAATTTGTTTCTTTTTTGTCATCTTTTCATTTTGTTTGCTTGGTCGAAACTTTTGTTGATAGTATTGATTCGGATATCTTTACAGGGTACAAGGCTTTTTGCCAACCAGCTAAGAAGATATATCAAATGCTGGGAGGCCTTCGGGTGGTGTCGTTTGTCTCATCAAAAGCGAGTTTATGTCTTTTGTGAAGCAGACCAAAGTGAACGTTGGAAACTGTCTGTTGTTCATCATTAACAAGGCCCTGGTTGGCGTGAAAAGGGATGTGTTGTATGTCTGTGCATACGCACCACCCGAGTTTTATCGGTATTATAACTATCTGGGAGTGGATGGGAATGGGATTGCCTTGCTGGAAAACTGTTTATTTTACACTGCCCTTGTAGATAATGACTATTTTGTGCTTCTTTCTTGTGACCCTAATGGTCGTACGTCTAACATCTCGCAGCCTGTGTTTGTTATAAATTATTTTTATAGCCTACATTCTAAAAGAGATTTTGCAAACATTACAAGAAATTTACAAGATTGTTATGAATGGATTTTGTAGGTCCTTGCTAAACATGTGTGCTGCGTTAAACTTGTGCATTATGAATAGTATATGTTATGGCGATCTCGAAGGACGCTGCACGTACTTTTGTGATTTGGGATGCAGTGTCATGGATCATTTCTTGATGTCTAGTGATCTTCTTGCTTGTGTGTGTGATATACTTGTGAACTCAAAGTTTTAGACTGTGCGGAAACACATCATATGCCTGTAACACTGTTGATTTCTTTGCCAAAAGAAAAGAGTATGTTGTCTGAACATAGGAATGTTTTCATTGAAAAGTTTGTTTGGGATCCTGGTGGTATTTAACGGTTTAATGATGCAGCAAGCAGTGAGCAAGATAATGCTACTCACTCCGCTGATGTCAATGTAGCCCTGGAAAAAAAAAAATTAATACTTGTGTGAAAGAGATGGTTGCGTGCATGAAAAAAGAGCATGTGTGAGTGGGTGAAAGAAACATCAAGACCGGTACGATCCGGAATGTCGACACAAAAGGAAAGAGATGAGAAAACTGTTAAAGGAATTGCGTCCTTCTTTAAAAGTAAAGACATCACATCGTTCTCAGCAAGAAAGCAATAGTCATGCTTTCTGTGGAGCGAGAACGGAATTCAATAACCTGTTATTCTATAAGAAAAAAAAAATGCACAATTGTACAATGATCGACACATTGATGGACACTACAAATAGTCAAAAAGATTTCTGGGAAGCTATCCATCAAGTTTGTCCAAAAAAGAAAAATTTTACGAAACCAAATTACGGTAGATGATTAGTTTAAGAAAATTAAAATGCTGCTGGAAAAGGATGATGATGTTGCTTTTCCAGAAAATAAGGAAAAGGATAATGATAGAGATGATGATGATGAGGAGGATTTCTTTAATAGACAAATTTCTTAGGATGAAGTTGTGGTTGCATGAAGAAAACTTAAACCCCCCCAAATCTGCAGGACCTGACTGTGTAACTGGTAAAGTATTGAAAAGAGCGAGTTCGTTCGTTATCTTTTTTTTTGTAATTTTCTTTAATGTTCTTTTTGAGAAAGGATTTTCCCCAGAGGGTTGGACTGAATCGATTATTTTGCCCCTTTAAAAGAAAGGAAATGCCAGTAATCCGGGGAATTATCGTGGTATAAGTTTGTGCGATACAAGCAGTAAAGTATATGGTACAATTATTAACTGTCGCTTGCAGACCTGGGTAACAGAACATAATATTACTGGAGAATATCAGCTTTAAGCTGGTTACTCTATTACAGATCATTTGTTTACACTACTGACACGCGTTCAAAAAACAATTTTGTAATAATCGAAAATTTTAAGTTGCCTTTTTTGATTTGAGAAATGTTTTGATACCATTAATGGGAATTTACTCTGGCCTGTCTTGTTGAAAAATGGAATTAAAGGAAACGTTTTTCGTTGTGTTAAAAGTATGCATATCAGTGTGAAGGCTCGTATTTGATGTGGTGCTACTTTTACTGATCAGTTATCTTGCTCGTCTGGGGTGAAGCAGGGAGACTTATGTTGCCCAATTTTTTTTTTTTTTTTTTTTTTTTTTTTTACTTTTCATAGATAAATTGGCTATAGAGGTAAGTAATAATGGCAGACATGGTGGTAGTTTTTTGTTCGGTTCGCTTGCATTGTTCATCCTTTTACTGGCTGACGATGTCGTCCTTCTTTCGAGACTATCGTTGGTTTGCAAGCACAGTTAAATAATTTACAGAGAGCATCCTCTTCACTTTGTCTAAAGGTGAATATGGATAAGAGTAAATTTGTTTTCAGAAAAGGTGGTTATCTGGACGTGAGAGAGAGATGGGTTTATGATGGCAATAACATGCATGTGGTGAATGTATAAGTATCTAGGTGCTTATTTTTGTAACAAGATTAAGTATGTAGGAATATTGCTAGCATGGCAAAAAGGGCACTTTTGAGTATAATGCAGAGGTAGTTTCAGTACAATGATTATTCTGTTGATATTTTTCTAAAACGTTTTGATGCTCAGATACAGCTATCAATGCAGTATGGTGTGACATAGGGTGATGGAAAAAGCTGCACAGCACTGTGACAGGTCAACTTGTTTGCCCGTAAGAAACGTTTGTCTGTTGATGTGCGAACACCAAATGATCTTGTGTATAATGAATTAGGCAGATATTCAATAACCTTTAACTCTATTGTTCGATGTATTCGCTACTGGTTGAAGTTATACAAACGAATGAACATAGGCTACCAAAGAAAGCTTATTTAATGCTGTTATATTTACATCAGAGAGGCAAACGAACCGGGTGACAAATGTAAGAAGTTTCAGTATGGCTTTGGTTATGTGGTTGAGTCAAAATGTTGGAGGTGCAAATTGCATTAAAAAAATTTTTGTTTAAGCAGCGACGTATTGATTGTAGATGGCAAAATTGGCAAGATAATGTGGGCAACAGTGAGCATTATTCAATGTGTAGAATGTTCTGTGATTATGACATGCACTGTACTCCAAAATGCTTACAATTAGATATGGAGAGACACTTAAAACATATAACATCCTTGTTTCGTTTTGGTGTATCAGACTTTGCTGTTCATTACTATAGATACTGGAATCCTACACTAAATGATCTGGTATGTCCATTCTGTAAGAATATCGAAGATACCGAATTTCATTTTATGCTGTCCATTTTATGATGAATCAAAAAATAATTGATAGCTACAAAATATTACAGAATAGCAATCTATTGTTGTCCTCAGTTAATGCTAAAACTGTACAAAACTTTCAAAGCAAAAGACATTGCAATTTCCTAAATTGATTTATAGTAAAAAGTGTAGGTAATGAAATGGTCTTTTTGTTTTCTTTGTTTCTACCGAAATGTAAAAGTTATTGTTGCTTTTCTGTGTACACATCCCTTCTAAGGGGGCTTGGCCCTACTGGAATAAGAGGTCGTGTTGTGTCTGTCTCTCTCTCTCTCTCTCTCTCTCTCTCTCTCCTGTATTTTATTTCAACGGCTTCAGTTACGTATTTTTTTATCACCTTTTGTTTATCTATTTATTTATTTATTCATTCATTCATTTATTTTGTTAAACGTTGTGACATTCCTGATTTTTCCCTATTTGACCTAGTCCTGTAAAAATCGAATCCATCGCAGAGAGTTTATCAGTCTCTTTACTTCCAGTGCGTCAATCACCGCGTCTGTGAAAGGATGACTAACTCTTCAGGTCGTGTGGTGGTGGAAAATATAACGATTTATTTCCCTTGATCCGCTGACCCACCCCCTCCTACCTCCCTTCTCTCCCAGATAGTTGGGGTCAGTATCGGGGACTCGGAAAAACAGCGGGCTGGTAACAGCGGTTGATGATTATTGCTGTACATGAACTGTGAGCCAGGCTGAAGGTTCAAATCTTGGACATGTGGAGTGCGCAAATAACGTTCGAAGTGTTTGATCCGAATATGGCGTCATATTCCTAGGCACTGGCGCGTTGGCTGTTTGGTGGGGGATGGAGGCGGAGGATGGGAACTGGGCCTTTTGTTGTTGCTGTTGTTGTTGTAGTTGATGTTGTTGTTGCTGTTGTTCTTGCTTGTCTCTTGTTTCGTTTATTCATTTTCATATGCATGAGAACGTGTCCCTAACCCTGAAAATGAGAAATCTATTGTGAGTTGAAAAAAAAACCTCCTCTTAATATTTATATGTATACACACACACACACACACACACACACACATATATATATATATATATATATATATATAGATAGAGATAGAGAGAGAGAGAGAGAGAGAGAGAGAGAGAGAGACAGACAGACAGACAGATAGAGAATGGAAGTGAAAAGGAAAAACGAGCAATGTAAACAAATATATTCCAATATTACAAGCTGGTGGGTTTTTTTTTTCTCTCCCGAGGACAACAGATTGTACAATCACGTCAAAAGTGGAGTGACATCATTAGGTCGATCTAAATGTAAAATTGCGTCATGACAGTAATGTCATCACCAAGTGATGCAAAGTCTAAAGCACCATCCTGTTGTTATAATTTCGTCAATCCCCACCCCCACACCAACATATCCTCCCCCCCTTCTCTCTCTCTCTCTTGGGCGATCATTATGTTAGTTGTACCAGAGGGAACAACTGAGTCACTATTAAAATGCAAGAAACTCTGTAACTGTAACTAATAATTAGTCGTGTGTGTTCAGGCCTTGTGGATGCTTTGTTAGTAGTAGCTCACGAATTCAGAACTGTTCTCTGAGATCTCCATGAAAGTCGCTGTCTTTGTACTGTTTTTCAACAGGCATACAACGTATGTCTTGAAGTGAGCGATTGTGCATGTTGAAATGACGTGTGACGTGGGTGCCTGTGTTGTTCTGGATGTGTGACCTGTGTGACAATGTCTGGGTTTGTGTGTATTCTGGGTTGGGAGAGAGAGAGAAAGAGAGGGGGAGGGGGGGGGGGGGGGGGGACAGAGAGAGAGAGAGAGAGAGAGAGAGAGAGTCGGCAGGCGGAACGAAATCTACAATCAAATGGAACTAAAACTAACAAAATGAATTTTTGTACCGATTGTATATCAATTACTAAAATCCAGCAACAGCAGGAACTTTTCTTGTGTTAGGAGTCAGAACTTTCATCTCCCACTCCTTCTTCTTCCCTCACCATCCGGAGGTTTCGTCCAGTTCACAAGATATGATAACTGCTGAAAAATGCGAGAAGACATTGCTGGAAATGCAAGTTTGAAAGGATGGAATGAGAATATGAAGTCGGATTCTAAACACACACACACACACACACACACACACACACACACACACACACACACACACACACACACACATAAAATGCGTGTTGAAAACTGCTGAAAATGCGAATTGATGCTTGCTGGAAGCGTGTGTCAAGCGGTCGTTTAGTGTACGGCTGCTGATTTGGGGGGAAAAAAAAGGGTCAGCCAATGTTAGGTGGGCACTCAAGGTCTGACCAGCGCTTTGGGGGCCAATGCGTAGGTCGGACATCTGGTCAGTCGTAGTCACGAGACCCTCTTCTTCAATTCTCTCATCTTAGTTGTTAATTCATTATCCGTCAGCTTAAAACCATGCGTAGTGTGGTCTCAAAACTTAGCGGATGTGGTGTAGCGTATATATGGACTAGTCCGCATGCAGTGACACATCCTTGATGAAACTGAAAGTGATTTAAAGACAATTCTCTCTCTCTCTCTCTCTCTCTCTGTGTGTGTGTGTGTGTGTGTGTGTGTGTGTGTGTGTGTGTGTGTGTGTGTGTGTGTGCGTGCGTGCGTGCGTGCGCGTGTGCGTGTGTGTGTGTGTGTGTGTGTGTGTGTGTGAAACAATGCTTGCTGGAAGCGTGTATTAAGCGGTCATTTAATGGACGGCTACTGATTTGGAAAATATTCTATTTCACACACACACACACACACACACACACACACACACACACACACACACACACACACACTCTCTCTCTCTCTCTCTCTCTCTCTCTCTCTCTCTCTCTCTCTCTCTCTTCATATCTTCAGACTTCAGTTTATCTTTCATTAATTTTCGCTGGTGAACAGCTGCACACGTGTGTGTGTGTGTGTGTGTGTGTGTGTGTGTGTGTGTGTCTGTGTGTGTGTCTGTGTGTGTGTCCGTGTGTGTCTGTGTGTGTGCACGCGCGCGCGCGCACGTGCGTGTGTGTGCATGTTGGTGTGTATTTATTACGTATATTTATTAATTCATTGTACCCTGACATGGAGCAGCTGTTCACCAGCGAAAATTAACGGAAGATAAACGGAAGTCT
>JADBJO010001918.1:310000-315000 GCA_016801955.1 Conus betulinus | reverse complement strand
AATATCCCTTAAACAGCGCGCATTGTGAGTATTGACTGACTGTAAGCGACACGAGGCATGGACCATCACTGGCCATGTAACGGTATTGCCGATCTACTCTGGTTTTAATCTTGTGGCCATTGTCTGACACGTCAGTTTGCGAAGGAAGAAAAAGGTTGTAGACTTCAATGAGGAGGAGGGAAACAGGGTAGATTTCGTACCCGGGAATCCAAGTGGGGTCAATTCAGAGAACTACTGCCTTGCTAACTGATTGTTTTTATAACGACCAAAACAGGAATCGGGAACGCTATGTTTTTTAGCCCAGCAAAAAAAGAAAAAAAAAAAAAAAAAAAAAAAAAAAAAAAAAAATATATATATATATATATATATAACATATGTTGCTCTGAGTTAGCCCCATCAAAAGTAGCTAATGAACTCAAACCATTTGCACCTGCACCACGCCATCGCTCTGCAGCGAGTGCTTTCCTTCAAAATGCAAATCCATGCTCTTTCAAACACAAAGTCTACCGCGACATGACCCACATTATGTCCAGCAGAATATCAATAAACTAAGGGGCCTTACTCTCTCCCCTTTGCCAAACGATTGCACATTAAAAAAAAAAAAAAAAAATACCTCAAGGATAAATCACGTTTTACTCCAACCACACTACAAACAATCTTCATCCCACATTAAGAGCATGGATTGTTAAAACTTACTTCAGTCAAAAAGAAAATTGACCGAAAAAAAAAAAAAAAACAAAAAAAAAAAAAAAAACCGGTTCGTGAGGGAAGGAAGAAAGTAAGACTAAAAAAGGTGGGGGTGGGGTGGGGGGGGGGGGGGAGGGGGGGGGATGGAGATGGGCAACTCCAGACGTGGATAGTCATTAGCAGACTAGCAAAGAGCGATCAGTCCCAGACTCTTATGCTCCTGTTAGAAACGTTTCACACCTTTGCAGACCTGTGAAGAGGCTTCTCGGGGGCGTGGGGAAAGTGGAATTTCCTGATGTCTGCCCGAGTCTCCTCCTCTTACCCATCCAAACCATCCCATGGTTTTCATGGTGTAAGGGCCAGCCTAGCCACACTTAATTTCACCCCTTTTCCCAGAAATCAAAGGTTTTTAAACCTTCATTATCACCACCGGGTACCTGGTTCATTTCACCACATTACCTCCACCCGGAGATCCAATGTGTGCTAAGTGCCTATCTGTACAGAGGCAGCTTTCTGAGGATGCTCTTTACCTTCATATCACCACATGGTACCTGGCTCATATCACCACATGGTACCTGGCTCATATCACCACTTTATCTCCACCCCGGAGATCCATAGTGGGCTACATGCCAGTCTGTACAGAGGCAGCTTTCTGAGGATGCTCCCCCGCTTTGTCAAGAGTCATCTTCAATCGCTTTAGCTTGTCTTCCAGCCATTTCCCAAGGTGCTGACTTCAGACACCTTCATATTCCTACATTCTTTAAATTCATGGAGGTGCCTTACTCCTCCCTCTGAATATAAGCACAACGGCTTCCCTTCGTACCGTTACCATAATTTTCTCTCTCTTATTTCAGTTTGTCAATAATTTGTTTACATCTTTCCCTTCAGCTACATTGAGCTTGGGTCATCTTAATCGCCTCCCGGATTAAAACATCCATGATAATCCTAACAAAAGTACAACCAGCAGGTGTTCAAAAATGAAATTCTCACCTACATTTCATAGAACAAAATTACGGGTAGAATACCCACAATCTACTGCAGTCACGCCAAGACAAAAATCATGCTGATTATCAACAGTCAGTGACTACAGTCACAGAAGGTGGGCAGAACCATGCCCTGTACATAAAGGTTAACAAAAACACATAAAAACCGTAACATCTCCGGACGTCTTCGCACACAGGAGTAATACATCAACGTTAGAAAGGAAGGAGAAAGAAAAACAAACATAAATTGTAAGACTGACTTGACCATCCGATCAATCAAATGATGATGTTGCATCTTACTGATCTCCTCTACATGCGATGAATGGTATTATTCATTTATATATCTCTCATAATGCGTCATCGTAATTTTAACTGTCCTTCGTCTAATTTTCAGTGCTTCCGCAATGAATTTCGCTATTGATTTAATCACAAGTTCATCATCTGATGATAGCACGACAGCAACATCTTGTCTTTTTAGCCGTGTCTACCTGGAAAAAAAAACAATTTGCTCTCATTCATGATATGCAGTGCAGTGTAACAGAAAGTGCCCTTCGTCGTTAATAATGTGTCTACATGCAGGACAAGGTGATTCTGTGGATGTTCCACATTCAAACCATCTTTTGTTTCGCATTAAAACTTTAAGTTCTCAAACTTTTCAGAATAAAACATATAAGAGAGAGAGAGGGGGAAAGGAGATGTAGAGAGAGTGGGGGAGGGAAGAAGGGGAGAGAGAGAGAGAGAGAGAGAGAGAGAGAGAGAGAGAGAGAGAGAGAGAGAGAGAGAGAGAGAGAGAGAGAGAAAGGGAACGGTAGAAAAGAGGAAATTACATGCAAATATTCCGAACGGCAGGGGTACAATTTTTCCACCGAGAGTTTCAGCGCGGCTGCCGAGTTTCTACACGCATGCATCTTACATTCTGTACATACAGTGCGTTGATTTCAATGATGTGACAGCCCTGATGGTCCCTCCTTCCTACACCCCTCCTCGCCCTCTTTGCAGTCGGCTGGACTGTGAAATGTATGGATGCATGTCATCGGTATTTTCTGTGGTCTTTTACCGTGGTGATTCTCTTCCGAGAACAGCTAAAAGTCAGCGAGTGGGGATGGCTATCAACTTCCCTCTCTGTGTACGTGCTGGGAGTACCGGTCAGTCAGGTCAGTGTGGGGGTACCGGTCAGTGTTGGGGTACCGTCAGTACGGTCAGTGTTGGGGTACCGGGTCAGTGTTCACATGGGGGGTGTGAAACCGATAAATGGTGTTAACATCCTCCCCCATCTCTACTCCCCCCTCTCTCTCTCTCTCTCTCTCTCTCTCTGTGTCTGTGCCTGCTGCCTGCCTGCCTCTCTCTCTCTGTCCCTGTCTCTCTCCCCTGTCTGTCTTTCTCTCCCTCTGTCTCTGTCTGTCTGTCTGTCTCTCTCTCCAATGCGAAAAGTGAGCTTGGGTTTAGTGTAAGTCGAGCATCAGCAATGCTTTGTCAGATGTTTGTTTAAAAAAAAAAAAAAAACAGCGGTGTGTGTGTGTGTGTGTGTGTGTGTGTGTGTGTGTGTGTGTGTGTGTGTGTGTGTGTGTGTGTGATAGAAATACTCAAGTCATTAAGAAAACTGAACCCAATAGATACAGACTTGTTTCGGAAGCTATTCGACTCGCAAACTGAACCCATTCTGACATATTATGTATCTGAAGTATGGGGACTAGAACAAAGCAGTAACCATTGACAATGTCCACATGCTCGATATATAAAAAGATTTCTGAACATTCCCCTGCTTACATCTAACAAGCTGGTGTATGGAAAGACCGGCAGATATTCTGTACGTGTTAACAACGACTGTAAAGTGCATTAAACGTTGGTTCAAACTAGTCACACTTCCCACGTCGTGAATGTGAAATGTCCTGGTCACACCACGAATCGGGTCACTTTAACTGGGTATCATACGTACAGAGGACTCGGACTGAAAATGGACTTGGTATTGTTTGGCTGAGCCAAGGAGTTGGTTATGAATACGGTTTCATGGCGGAATTAAAAGACAGACTCATTTCCTTTTTCAAGCAAAACTGGCATGCAGGAATAGACGGTAATGATAAATTTAGATGTTTCTGGTCTTTTGCGAGCATTTTTTTTTTTTTTTTAGGCAGAAAAGCTCCTTATATTAGCTACATACACTCAAATGGCACAGTGACAATTTCATCGGATTCAGATTGAGGGTTTGTGGTTTGAAAAAAAAAAAAATGTAAGCAATGGTTCTAAGCCACGAAAGTTCAGATGACATGATCTGACCATTTTGTGGAAGCGAACGTGAAACTGAAGAACACTTTCTGTATCATTGTGCTGTTCATCTGGACAAACGTAAACGCTGCAGTGTCTTAAATTCCATTTCATTCCTCCAAAATTCACCTTGGCTTAAGGCTGTTGTCAGGTCAATTTGACATAGGCTAGAAACACCAAGGCTACATCAAAATGTTGTTACGCTCTGCATAGTTATGCGGGGATTGTCTTCAGTCGTGACAAGCTCCTAGCATAACATTATCAGTCTCCAAAATCCCCCGAAGTCGGAGTGTGGCTGCCCATGTGGCGGGGTAATCAAAAACGGTCACACACGTAATGTTCTCATCCCCAGCTGATGCATTTGTGAACATAGTGTTCAAGTACTTCCGCTGTTTGGATGAGCCCTGGCGTCTTTTAGCCAGGGTACGACAACAGCAACAACATTCCTACCCAAACAACTCAAGTATTGCCATGTTGTTATCTAATTGTCATGAAGGGGTTGTAAAGAAGCTAGCGAAATGTAAAGCTGAAGCCGTGTGCGTGAGAAAGAAGATCATCGAGCAGTGCATCAGTTAATTTTGGGACAATCCAAAATGTGGGGGTGGGGGTGGGGCGTGGGGGGGGGGGGGGGGGGGGGCGACAGGGGAGAGGGGGTGAAGGGAGGGGCAAGGTGAGGGGAAGGGGGGGGGGGGGAGGAGGAAGTGAAGGGGACGGGATGGGAGAGAGGGAACGGAGAAGACGTGTGTCCGAGTGAGAGTGGGTGTTCATGTGAAATTTCAGCTTTTCGATACGCGAATACGATTGTTCTCCCCCCTTGTCTATACGGCTCAAGAGCTGAATGGGCAATAAAGAAAATGTCATTTTCACCGTCAGCGTCACTCTCTCTCTCTCTCTCTCTCTCCCCCCCCCCCCCCCTCTCTCTCTCTCATTTGATCATGATTTTCATTTGATCATGATTTGCCGGGTTCGGGCAAACCATGCTGGGTGTGTGCTCAGAAAGATGTATCATAATTATGACCTGCGGCTGGTGATCTGTGCTTAGGAACACTGTGGTTAGTCGAAAGGTGA
>JADBJO010001918.1:280000-302500 GCA_016801955.1 Conus betulinus | reverse complement strand
AATGTCGGGGGCTCTTTCTGCATGAATTGTGTCCCCTGTTCCCCCTTTTCTGTCAACTCCACAGATAGTGTCCACTCTTTCTGCATGAATTGTGTCCCCTGTTTCGCCTTTTTCTGTCACTCCACAGATAGTGTCCACTCTTTCTGCATGAATTGAGTCCCCTGTTTCCCCTTTTCTGTTGCTCCACAGATAGTGTCCACTCTTTCTGCATGAATTGAGTCCCCTGTTTCCCCTTCTCTGTCACTCCACAGATAGTGTCCACTCACTCTCCTTCCTTCGAGGACCATTCGTATGCCTTTAATCCTGGACCTTGGTGCAATTTTTTTTTTTTTTTTTTTTTTTTTTTTTTTTTTTTTTTTTTTTTTACCCCTTTGTTTGAAACATGCCAGCTGGCATTGCTCTGATATGGCCAACAGGTTAACAAAGCTCTCCACTATCGGTGAATATTGGCCTGTTCAGGCATGTGTTATCATTTCTTTTAACTCCACTTTGAAAACATAATCACTCGTTCTTCGTTTCCACTGTCCTGAATATTCTGTATCTTGGCTGAACGAGAGCAAAGAGGTCGAAACGCGTTGTGTTTTGTCTTGGTAGTTTATTTTGCCCCTAATGTCCGGTGGAATAATCATAATTTTCCTTGTAAATCCGAGGCCTGAAAAATCGAGCAAAATGGCCGACGCTTTTAGCATAGGGTAATTTGATCAAAGACCTTTGTGTTGTGCACCTAAAAAGTGTGAACAACTGGTCAAGTCTTGGTGTACATGATGATGCAGATCGTGTCTTGTCGTTGTTCTTGTTGTACTGTTGCTTCTCTGCTCTGCATCCTGACCACAGCACGTGATCAGCACGCGCCATTCTCAAGTGAGCTTTCCACCGTCAGTAACCCGAGTGGTCTGACTTTCGTTCAGCGCCTTTCTGCTAGCACGACTAGCCCTCAATCTGTACTTTCTATGATGTTAGCACTATTTATCCTCAATTCTATATACTTTCTGTGATGTTAGTACTATTTACCTTCAACCCTATACTTTCTGTGATGTAGCACTATTTACCCTCAATTCTATACTTTCTGTGATGTAAGTACAATTTTTAGTACTATTTACCTTCAACCCTATACTTTCTGTGATGTAGCACTATTTACCCTCGATTCTATACTTTTGGTGATGTTAGTACTATTTACCTTCAACCCTATACTTTCTGTGATGTTAGCACTATTTGCCCTCAATCCTATACTTTGTGATGTTAGCACTATGTAACCTCAATCCTAAACTTTCTGTAATGTTAGCACTATATACCCTCAATCCTAAACTTTCTGTGATGTTAGCACTATATACCCTCAATCCTATACTTTCCCTCAATCCTAAACTTTCTGTGATGTTAGCACTATATATACCTTCCATCCTATACTTTCTGATGTTAGCACTATATACCCTCAATCCTATACTTTGTGATGTTAGCACTATTTACCCTCAATCCTATACTTTTCTGTGAAGCATGCATAATTTTCTTTCAGTTCTATCTTTTCTATGATACTTGCACTATTTTACTTTCAACTTCATATTTTTTGTAAGACATCAGCACTATTTACTTTCAATTCTATACTTTCTCCGATGCTAGCACTATATACCCTCAACTCTATGCTTTCTCCGATGCTAGCACTATATACCCTCAATTCTATGCTTTCTCCGATGCTAGCACTGTTTCTCTCAATTTTATACCTACTTTCTCGTCATGTTTGAAGACTGATCAATTACTGTTTGCGCGGTCATCTATCGATTTTAAATTCAACGTGATGACCAGACATCAGCACAATTACTTTCAATTTTTGAAGACTCCGATGCTATTATTGACATACCCGGTCATCTATCGATTTCTCCAAAAGCTAGCACTACATACCCTCAATTCTATGCTTTCTCTGACTAGCACTATCATCCTCAATTTACTTTCAATTGCTGGCACTATCAATTCTATACTTTCTCCGATGCTACAACTATATACCCTCAATTCTATGCTTTCTCTAATGCTAGCACTATATACCCTAAATTCTATGCTTTCTCTGATTCTGATGCCTGCACTATTTACCGTCAATTCTATACTTTCTCTGATGCTTGCACCATTTACTTTCAATTGTATATTTTGTCTGACATCAGCACTATTTACTTTACATTCTATACTTTCTCCGATGCTAGCACTATATACCCTCAATTCTATACTTTATCAGATGCTAGCACTTTTTCTCAATTTTATACCTACCCTTCTCGTCATATTATGAAGACTGATCAATTACTGACTGTGCGGTCATCTGTCAACTTTTAATTCAACATGATGACACAGACATCAGCACTATTTATTTTAAATTCATGCTTTCTCCGATGCTAGCACTATATACCCTCAATTCTATACTTTATCAGATGCTAGCACTTTTTCTCTCGATTTCTATACCCTTCTCGTCATATGTGAAGACTGATCAATTAACTGACTGTGCGGTCATCTGTCGACTTTAAACTTCAACGTGACGACACAGACAACGCTGTTGACATCAGAGCGGTCTTGTCGGCACGATGATGCGCTGTAACGAGCACCTGTGCCACCTGACAAAAGCGGCCCAACCCGCCCTGATTATAAATTCTAGCTGGGAAACAAAGGGCCAAGGTTTAAGCACAACGTTCTGACAGCCATATGCATAGTGAAGGAAACCCTGACACAACGCAAAACGTAACAATGCAGCAGACTGCACGAAAAACGTTTTCAACGTTGCAATGTTCGGGTCACTTATTCTCAAACGATGTGATGCCGTTACCTTTTTTTGTGTGTGTGTGTGTGCATGTTACCTTTTTTTTTTTTTTTTTTCTAAGTGCGTGCGCAACATCCGTGAGAATGCTAAATCAGTATTTAGATTAAATGGTAAAAAGTCAGTTTTTGGAAGCGGTATGATGTTGTGACATGGTTTTACAAGCCAACAGCATTAGGATAAAGCAAATATGATCAGAGATAATTTCCCCAAAAAGAACATAAACTTACACAATCCCAAACAGAATATATACTTAAATCACCCTAAGAGAATATAAACTGAAATCATCCCAAAGAGAAATAAACTTAAATCACCCTGAAGAGAATATGAACTTAAATAATCCCAATGAGAATATAAACTTAAATCATCCTAAACGTGAGTATGAACTGAAATCATCCCAATGAGAATATAAACTTAAATCATCTGACGATAAGGTTCTCGTTGACAGATGCGGACGGCAAAATGTAGGGAGAAAAAAAAGTTATGACTGCGTATTAAACAAGAAGAAGGGAGCAGTCGCGACGGGAACAAAAAGAGTGACTGCATTTTTTGTACACGCTGGACAAAAAAAATGTAAGCGTTGTTACAATTTCCTTGCATCACGCACGGAAAATGTACACTGATGGTTACTTTTTTTTTCTTCGTTTTATTTATCTATTCCTTTTTTTTTTTTTTTTTTATCTATGTAGTCCAGATTGCTGCATTTTTTTTTTTTTTTTCGGGGCGATTGCTGCATTGTGCAATTGTGCGTTGTATCAGGGTGCCGTCAGCCCGGAGGCCCATTTCATGGTGTACCACACAACAGTTTTACTGCGCGGCCCAGACGTACATATGCGCACCTGCCCTATGGCCTTGTGGCGCACCTGCACTATAACCACCAGACACGACATAGCAAGGGTCTGTCACATCAACAACAAAGGTTCCCACACAGGTGGTCTAGCACCACCCGAAAGAGGGCTGAAGACAACGTTAGCATCATCATGAACGAAGTACAAGTCAGCAACTGACTGACTGATAGCCCACAAAATCAGTGGATTGCTTGTTGGACTCCCCAGCTGTATCTGATGGTAGATGTCTGAGGGTTAATAAGTAAGAAGGATACGTACCTTTTTTTGTTTTTTGTTTTTTAATGGTCTTACTCGCGATCCGAAAATTAATGTCTCCCTCCGAGTGTAAAAGCTTACAATGTATGCGCCAGAGAGTACAAGAATCTCTCGTCATCTTGGTTTTGACGTTGTTCTGAAGCAAGCAGGAGTGAATAATCAATATAGCTGATCATGAGATGTTGGTTTTGGTAATGTCAATACTGTCCTATATGGTTCACGTGTTGCTGAAATTGCCACGGTTATTTCGCAGTCACAGGTTGCAAAAGCTGTGTAAAGGTCACAACTTTGTGTACCACTAGGGCACTTCAATTATGTAAATATTCACATACCAGATGTGGCTTTGCAGGTACTAGATAAGTTGAGTGTGAAGGTTTTTCTTTTTCTTTTTTTTTAAACAAGTGTCTACTATCATCTGGCGGTGAAAAGACATTACACCACTGGACTGAACTGAACTGAAGATGTTGGTATGCTGCACTCCTTTGTCATTTCTTTCTTCCAGGGAGACAAGGGCAGATAACAAAGGGGACGGGGGTGGGGTGTGTGGAGGGGAAGGGGAAGGAAGGACAGGATGAGACACCAGGTGCTGACACCGTAGCGGATGGAAAACATTTGGTTTCTCTCGCCTGTCCGCTCTCTGTCAACATGACCATACTACGCGAGGGTTGACTGCCAGAACCCAGTATCTCTTTTATATATATGTATGTATGTATGAGATACTGGGTTCTGGCAGTCAATTTTGATTTCTTATTAGACTGATGAAAACAGGCATTTCTTGTCACTGAGAAGCCAATACCACCAAACCCATCACCAGCCACTCTCTCTCTCTCCAGCTCGCTCTCTCCGTCTTCTCCCTTTCCCTCATTCGTCTCCCTCACACAACTGGCAGCTACTTGATATAAACCGTGGCTTTGTCTTCGGTACAACAGGCAACTTGCCTCTGTACTCCCCCCCCCCCCCCCCCCCCTCCCCCCTCCTCCCACCCCCCCCCCCCCCCCTCCCCGCCACAGAAAGCTGTAGATCAAGAGCTGTGACACGAGTCCCCAGCGTCAGACTGGGGCAGTTGGACTCTTGCCAGACGGCCAGACTACACCACCCGTGTCCCTCTGACTGCGTTACCACACATCCCCCATGATTGTGTCACATGACTGTGTAGTCACCGCTCCTTTTTGAAGGGCTTGTGCGCTACTATGAAGAGAATTTATGAAAAAAAAAAAAAAAAAAAAAAAAAAAAAAAAAAGACAAACAAAAACAAACAAATGAACAAACAAAAAACCCCGTCTCCAGCGTGATAAACAACCCCCAGTCGCAGGAAAAGCAGCAGAACAACAAAAAAGCCAGTCCACAACAAAAAAAGCCAGTCCACAACAAAAAAAAGCCAGTCCACAACAAAAAAAAAACCAGTCCACACACGAGTGATTCATCCACTGGGCACCTTTAATCAACTAAAAGCAAGAAACCCACTGGGTACCCTCTCTACAGTTCAGTGACCCACGGACAGTCTTACAACCGTCAAGTATCCGCTGGGCACCTTCACAACAGTGACCCATCAGATATCTTCGCAGCAGGAATCCTTTAACTAGACAATATCATAACTCGCTGGACACCTTCACAGCGATAATCCATTGGACATCTCCATAACCCACTGGACACTTTAACAAAATTGACCCATTAAGTACCTTTGGGGAAAGAAACTCACCGCACGCACACACACACAGATACACACACACACACACACACGCTAAACGGCTTCATGGAAAGTAAATCACAATACTCTTCATACGAAAATATGCTATTGAAATCCTTCACAACCTCCAGACTCTTTAAACGAACAGTAATCCACAGATTCAAACGCAAAATGACTCACGATATTCCTTCAAGAAAAAATAACCCGCCAAGATCTTAAACGAAAAGCAATCCTTTCACTTCTAAAATGAAAAGTAGCTCACTAAAATCCCCCCCAACAAGAACTCCTTCAACGAAAAGTGACAAATAATCTCCATAAGCGAAAAGTCACCCAAAAGACTCCTGAAATGAAAAGTAACCCAAAAGACTCCTGAAATGAAAAGTAACCCAAAAGACTCCTGAAATGAAAAGTAACCCAAAAGACTCCTGAAATGAAAAGTGACCCCAAAGCCTCCTGAAATGAAAAGTAACCCAAAAGACTCCTGAAATGAAAAGTGACCCCAAAGCCTCCTGAAATGAAAAGTAACCCAAAAGACTCCTGAAATGAAAAGTAACCCAAAAGACTCCTGAAATGAAAAGTGACCCCAAAGCCTCCTGAAATGAAAAGTAACCCAAAAGACAAATGAAAAGTGACCCCAAAGCCTCCTGAAATGAAAAGTAACCCAAAAGACTCCTGAAACGAAGAGAAACCCATTACACTCTTAAAACAAAAGGTAACCTGAACAAAAAGTTACCCACAAAACCTCTTGAACGAAAAAAAAACCCCCCCCCCCCCCCCCCCCCCCACCCCCCCCCCCCCCCCCCCCCCCCCCCCCCCCCAAAGATCCTTGGAAACAGAAAGGAACCTTACTAAGCAACTACAATAAACTGAGTGGACAGTTAACGAAAAGCACGTACCTCAATTTTCTTTACATTCAAAAAAAAGTACTGGATGTTAGCATCGATGTGTGTGGTACAAGCAGTCTAATATCACCAAGTGTGAAAGGACTATAAGTAAAAGAAACTCCAACTCATGTATTCGCAATCCACTACCAGACTTTGAAGCATGTTTCTATATCACTCACGAAAACCTTACCTAACAAACCCAAACGACAAGTGCTATGCAGAGACCTGACCAAGAAGACTAAGGAAGAGAACCTGACCAACTTCGCCCAGCTCGAGAGTGACCAGAAGGTGGGGAGAGGGGGGGGGGGGGGGGGGGGGGGGGGGGGATATCAGGGAGGTAGACTCCCACGAAAACCACCAACCAATCCTCGCAGTGCTGTTGCAGACCATTCCAATCTCTGACCGGACATCCCAGGCCACAGACGTCGACCACAAACAGCTTGACCAGTAAACGGACACCACCTGACTGTCGGAGGCGTGACGGGCGACGACGAGGTGGCAGGGCGGGGCTTGTTGACCTGTACACACCCACCTTGTGTCCCAAGACCACCCACTGCACGCAGGGAGCGCACAGTTTATGGTCTCAGGGTGAAGGGAGGGGCACTCTTCAAGGGCACCTGCAGCTGGCCGGGTCTTCTGCCACTGGCTGCTGCTCGCCGACATGTGGGAGGTTCCTGGTGCGCGGGGGGGACGTCACTGAGCCAACACCAATCATCATCAGCCACCTACGCCTTGCGGCTCTGGACTTTCTCTCTCTCTCTCTCTCTCTCTCTCTCTCGCCGAGGGACACATACCATCCGTCTGCTTACCACTGGCCTTTTCTCTACTCCACAAACACTCTACTCGCAGAAGCGGCAAACCACCTGCTCAGGTTATCCCTGGCAGTAAAGCTGCTGGAATGTGAACTCCCCGCCCCTCTCCCCCACCCCTAAAAAAAAATCAATGAATAAAAGACAGACAGAAAGTTTATACGCTTCCCCCCTCCCCTCTCTGCAGCCGCCAAACATACATTACACAGTTCTTCTCTCTCTCTCTCTCTCTCCTCTCTCTCTCTCTCTCTCTCTCTCTCTCTCTCTCTCTCTCTCTCTCACACACACACACAACCTCCCCTCCAAGTTATGTGCATTAAAAGTCACTTGACCTACTTACACGGGCATTATTCTCCTCTACTGGACAGCGTTTTGTGGAAGACACAACACAGCACGCTGCGGTCCGGCGATCATAGATAGACCAGATACGACGTGAGAAGCAAAACGGAGCGACCTCCAAAGTCGTATAAACACGCCAACATCTTTACAACCAACCGTCCCTTCCCATTACAGGGATTTTTTTTTTTTTTTTTTTTTTTTTGAATCTCCATTTTTCAATTTCAACTCATTTATTTCTTTCTTTATTTTCTTTTTGCTTCTGGGTTCAGCACACGCCACACAACTCACAACCCTAGTGAGCAATTCTTCACTTTTCTGGTAAATCATGAATTACGAACGTGGTTTTCTAATGCCTGGGAATACAGAACGGGAGCATGTGAAATATACTATTTTCCCCCCCCTTAACTAAAAACAAACAAACAAAACAAAACAAAACCCGACAACAACAACAAAAAAAGTATATAAAAAAAGCTGAAAAGTCTTTTTTTTCAACCCGAGGTAAGATTTCAACAGACTGCAGTACGTACGCCGAACTATATGACTGTGCAAACTGGCGGTGACTTCGAGACATAACATCAATTATTGACACACCCTCGACACCTTCCGGGGGCGGAGAGAGAATCCTCGGTGTCGCCCAGAGGATTCTCAGCCTGGGACACTTCCGCCGTGGGTTGCTTTATGACCTGCTGTCGGATTGTTTGTCGTGGTTTTAGTGGTGTAGAACTTGGAACTTGGTATATACATCGTTTTATTTTCCACAGCGGTAGGGGCGACGTGACAGATACCTGAACAATGCTGCTGCTGCTGCTGTCTTTGGGGGGTCTTTACGGCATTTCATTGGGCAGGGGAGGAAAGGCGCGGTGCGGGTGTGGAGGGGATTAAAAAAAAAAAAAGGGGGGGGGGGGGGGGGGGGCGCCAAGTGAGCCCATCGCCTTGCCAAATACCTTGATACTGTGAGTGTCCGCAACCTACCGTTCCACATGCACGAACGCCAGTCTTTTTTTTTTTTTTTTTTCCCTTCCCTGCTTCTCTTCCCGTGCAATCGAACGGGGCGGCGGACACCCTGGCAGTTCCAGTGCACACGTACTGACGAAGAAGGTCAAAGAAGTATCCATCTCAAAACCGTTGATAACTGCCGTTTACCAGACTGTAGCGTGCGAAACGAAGACAAAGTCACTCCGTGACTGTACACCACACTGGGTGTGTGACCACAGCCCGGCGTGTGGAACGCAACACGTGCTGTCCGTCGGTGACTAATAACTTACCTACCACCCAAACCACAACTTCCAGGCTCCCGTGTGCCACCCTCTCCCCCCCCCCCCCACCCCCCCTCCCCTCTCCTTCCAGTGAATTGAGGTGTGGTCTGGGCGCTAGTCTTTCAGGTGTGGTGGTACACTAAGAAACCCATGCGTTGCTGCACATCATGTTCTAAGGTTTGCCTGAAAAAATCAACAGGTAAAAAAAAAAAAAAAGAAATAAACCCACCAGGACTACAGATGGACAAGGGAAAAGACGACAGGGGTTCTTACAATACGAATCACTCGCACACACACACACACACACACACACACACACACACACACGCACACACACACACACACACACGCACTGAACAACAATGCTCACACTTCTTCGTTTTTTCCATTAAAAACCGAAATTTCGCCATAAGTGAGATGTTTCCACCTTTAACCCCACCACTGCGGAAGACACACTCAATGTGTCTGCCCTTCTAACGGGGGCTAACATGCAAACGACCTTGACACTTGACGACAGCCATTTTTAACCCAACTCCGCTGGATCATTCTACGCCATACAACTAATCCAGTAGGTGATGCATACTGGACGTTACGGACAAGCATGTGTTGAAGTTTACACTGTATCCTGTGGATTACTTATGTGATGCAGCTCTACCATTTCACTGGGTGACCTGACATGGCTCCATCCTGTGTCGATGTTCTCTGCATCTGCCTCCTTTCGGACGACTGTTACTACACTCTCGTCGCGCTGACCCTGTCCCCTCAGAGAGCGAGGAGGTTTCACGGTGATGGTGATCTCATCACTCCAGCATTTCACACATCTTATCGAACGTCAGCGTGTGTGTGTGTGTGTGTGTGTGTGTGTGTGTGTGTGGGGGGGGTGGGGGGGGGGGGGGTGCATGCGTGCGTGCATGCGTGTGTGTGTGTGTGTGTGTACGTGTGTGTGTGTATATGTGTATGTGTGAGTGTGTGTGTGTGTGTGCGCGCGCGCGTGGTCTGTGTGTGTGAACAAGAACAACAAGAACAAGAACATATTGTACTGCCATATGAAAACCAGAGGTTTTGTGGGGCACAGATGATCAAGTTCAGACATTCAACTAAACTAAACTAATCCCAGCGTTGTCACATCTTGCAACATAACATTAGTAGCAGAAAGAAAAAAACGCACAGTGTGCATCAGAGTCTGATTACATTTTCTGTCTCCGTGTGTGTGTGTGTGTGTGTGTGTGTGTGTGTGTGGTGTGTGTGTGTGTGTGTGTGTGTGATGAGAGAGAGAGAGAGAGAGAGAGAGAGAGAGAGAGAGAGAGAGAGAGAGAGAGAGAGAGAGAGGAGGAGCATAAGCACAGCTGACTGCTGATTCTATGAACAGATGTTCCCCCTGACGTGGTTGTCGATGTCATTTGATCCCAATGAAACGTGGGCTGGTGATGATGTGTACATTTTCTGTGTTCAACATCCTCGTAGCCCTCATATAGTAGCCCCCAGGGTCGGTCAGGCTATAAACACATGCTGGGAGATGTGTGTGTGTGTGTGTGTGGTGTGTGTGTGTGTGTGTGTGTGTGTGTAATCCCCGTGTGTGTGTGTGTGTGTGTGTGTGTGTGTGTGTGTGTGTGTGTGTGTGTAATCCCCGTGTGTGTGTGTGTGTGTGTGTGTGTGTGTGTGTGTGTGTAATCCTCATCCGGTGTGTGTGTGTGTGTGTGTGTGTGTAGCTGTAATCCCCATCCAGTGTGTGTGTGTGTGTGTGTGTGTGTGTGTGTGTGTGTGTGTAGTTGTAATCCCCATCCGCTGTCCCCCTATGTTATGACTGTTGCCCAAGGTAGGTGTCGTTCTTCCAACCGGCAGGGCAACCTGCGATCCCACGTTACAACGGCCATGGTCATCCTCACGCAACGGTACGTCTGCGAGCCACCAGCTGATGTCCTTATCACTGCACCCCCCCCCCCCCCCACCTCCCCTTCCCCCCGTCATCTGCCTGATATTTCAGATCATCACACAAGCTGATGATCCTTTTCGTTGGATGTACATATCTTCGGCTGAAATTCAGTGTTTTTTGTCTTGTAATTCGTTTGTCCATGTTGTTTGGCGGATCGTTATTTCATACACTTTTTCTTCTTTTCTTTTTTTTTTCTCCTCACGATTTGATATTCAGTAGCCAACTGTACAACCGATCTATGAAACGATGGCAAGAGTTTCCCCCCAAGTTTTGAAGCGGCCCTATCAGTGAATCGCGGTGAATATATTCCTTCCTCCCACAGGAGCAGACGCCAACTCACAGTGACGAGCGTCTGACGCGTTCATTCCACATTCATAGACGCCCCAGATGGATAAATCGCCCCCCTGCTCCCCCCCCCCCCACCTTGCCCCCCCCCCAGGGTGGGGTGGGTTGAATGAGCCTCAGGAGAGGGTACACTCAGGGCCCACCCCCATCCTGCCTCCCGCCCCTCTCTCCTTCCTGGTCACCTACCATCTCAGAAGTGGCCCAGGAACCGGTTAGCGGAACCGTAGACAGGGGTTTTTTGCACGGTTGACCTATGCCGTTAGACGCGCGAGGTCGACGACAGACCTGAGCAAAGCGTGAAATCGTTTTGTTTTAACTGAAAACAATGCTCTGCTTGTAAAATACCGACTGACTCTATTTTCGTGAGCGAGCGAGCCAGCAAGAGAGAGAGAGAGAGAGAGAGAGAGAGAGAGAGAGAGAGAGAGAGAGAGAACGTTTACATTTATCTTGAGTCATTTTCGTCAACATCGACGTCTTCTGTACACAATCAACGTCAAGAACAACCGTTCATTTGAGAGAGAGAGAGAGAGAGAGAGAGAGAGAGAGAGAGAGAGAGAGAGAGAGAGAGAGAGAGAGAGAGAGAGAGAGAGAGAGAGAGAGGAGAGAGAGTTTTTTATTCATTCAGAGGCCATTGTCCCATGAGAGAGAGAGAGAGAGGAGAGAGAGAGAGAGAGAGAGAGAGAGAGAGAGAGAGAGAGCTTTACCTTGATTCTGTTACCTCTCTGCGAGAGAGGAGGAAGAGAGAGAGAAAGCTTTCCTCTCAACTGTCTCGGCCGGCGATCTCCAAACAGAAACGGCGCGACCTTTCCCCCGAACATGGGCTAGATCTGTCCAGTCCTGTCCTTAGCCGTCTCACTGTCCTGCACCTAAGGAACGCACTCTGAGCCGCACGGAGACAATGGGCGCGACACTTGTACAACGTCAAAGTCGGCGCGACGCTTCCAACGCAGCTCCCAGACCACACAAATATGGAAGCCATGTCCTTTGCGGGCCGCCGGTCAAAAAACGACGTAAATCATCCCACCGATCACTCCAGCACAGTTGTGGTGGACAGGCTACCAGCACCCCCCCCCCCCCCCCCAACCCAAGTCTTAAGACAGACAACGCCTTCCCCGCGGAAAGGCCAGCCAGGTCCGTGGAGGTCCACAGCTTGCTGATCTGCTGGTCCATCCACGCACCTGCCACAGGGCGCCTGTCCCATAAAGCACTGCTGCACGCCCTTCGTCCCTACACAATGCCTCTCCCTGTGGCTAAGCTAGGCCTGCCTGCACGTCAGACCCCATCGTGTTCATCTCCACGTCTCCTTGGACTACCCCCCTCCCCCCCCCCCCCCCCCCCCCCCCCCACCCCCTCTTCGCTCAACCTGACTAAACAACGGGTGTGGTCAGACCAATTAGGGCCACATGACTTGACACTGGGGAGGTCGGGCGGGTGTGTGTGTGTGTGTGTGTGTGTGTGTGACACACTACAGCACGAGCGCGTACATAATCACACGGTCACACACAATGCATCCTGTTTGAGAACTAGCTGTACACCACTCCTCTCTGCGCCTTCCGAAAAGGAACAAAGGCTCTGCGGCCATGTGCATGCCTTCGCCCCCCCCCCCCCCCCCCCCCCCTCTCACTTTTCACCGTCGTCAGTACGGACGGACACCAAGTCGCCGATGAAGATTGTCGTCTGTGAGCGGCGACTTCACCCACACACAACAATGGATAGATAATGCGCGGAAGGGTCGGCCGGTGCTCCAGGTTCCGCTTAGAACCGCGTCTATCCTGCACCTCTACACACACACACACACACACACACACACACACACACACACACAGAACCCTGGATTTCAGACACGAAAGTGGACGACGAGGACACGGACTCTTTCAAACAATGTAGATGTCTTGTTACCCATGCCCCTAACACTGTCGAACCCACCACACACACACACACACAGGGTTCAGCAGAAAGCCCGACTTTGCACAGAGTTAAAAGTGCGCAGTTCAGACAGCCAACACACAGTAAACGTGCCCGCCCCGCCTGCGGGTGTGTGCACAACCGAGGTGTAGGTCACTGGCACGATCTAGGTCAGTAGGGCATACATCACTCCTACCCCATGACACCTCTCACTGCCAGGGTCTTTTGTACAATCAGGGCTAGACTGGGAAGGTGCGCGAGGAGGGGAGGGTGGGGGGGGGGGGGGGGGGGGGGGCGGGCGCGCGAGGTGGGTGGTGGTGGTGGTGAGCGTGGGGGGGGGGGGGGGGGGGGGGGGGGGGGGGGGGGATGTGGCGGGAGCTGGATGAGCCGCAGCCATCTGCGCGACATGTCTCAGGTGAAGGGAAGACTTCATCAAGTTCAGTCTAATCCGTCTGTTTGTTAGCTCAGTGGCTGGACGACTCGCGTGGAACAA
This sequence comes from Conus betulinus, assembly GCA_016801955.1. Lineage (NCBI taxonomy): Eukaryota > Metazoa > Mollusca > Gastropoda > Neogastropoda > Conidae > Conus > Conus betulinus. The sequence goes on along the minus strand of JADBJO010001918.1, from coordinate 288,958 downwards.
GTCCAGCAGGGCGTGGAGGGTTTTCTCGAACTACGGCTTGCTGGCTGGACTGAGGACTGAGGGAAGTGGCAGGGACTGGGACTGGCTGGACTGAGGGAAGTGGCAGAGGCTGGCTGGACTGAGGGAAGTGACAGAGGACTGGCTGGACTGAGGGAAGTGACAGAGTGGCTGGCTGGCTGGACTGAGGGAAGTGACAGGGACACTGGCTGGACTGAGGGAAGTGGCAGAGGCTGGCTGGTCTGAGGGAAGTGGCAGGGACTGGCTGGACTGAGGGAAGTGACAGGGGCTGGCTGGACTGAGGGACAGTGACAGGGTGACTGGACTGGCTGGACTGAGGGAAGGAAGGGACAGGGGCTGGCTGGACTGAGGGAAGTGACAGGGACAGGCTGGACTGAGGGAAGTGACAGTGGCAGAGGCTGGCTGGACTGAGGGGGAAGTGGCAGGGACTGAATGAAGACTGAGGGAAGTGACAGGGGCTGGGACTGGCTGGACTGAGGGAAGTGACAGGGACTGGCTGGACTGAGACCCAAGTGACGGTGAACTGTGGCTGACCTGTCCACTCACTGACCACGATACAGTGGGCCAAGTGCAAACCAGCCAGGATCGCTTTGTTGACCTTATCTGCCAGCGACTGGATGATACAGTTCAACGATTTTTGAGGGTTTTTTTTTTTCCCCTTTCTTTGGGGAATTTGTGTATGCGTTGTTGTGGGACATCATTGGTGTGTGTGTGTGTGTGTGTGTGTGTGTGTAGGGAGGGGGGAAGGGGGGGGGGGGGGGGGGGGGGTCGGAAGTGGGGAGGGGGGGTGGAAGTGGGAGGGGGGATGGGATCCCAACATGTTTCACCTAGTCTTAACGTCTTTGAAAGGATTACCAATACATCTCTCTCTCTCTCTCTCTCTCGTTGTGTGTGTGTGTGTGTGCGCACGCGCAAGCATGTGTGCGCATTTTTCACACAACTTCGATACAGGCCATTAGAATTCGCGACATCCCGATTTGCAAAATACGATTAGGCCACCCAGTCAACACTCAATATTTCACACTACTTTTGTGTAATTAACGGTGTTAATGTTATTTATAACCAAGCTGACCACACCGGCCGTATCGGGACTTCAAATCCATCCGAAATAAATAATACTGCTCAAGATGTGTAAAAGACGAATCACGAGTCAAAGTAAACCAAAAAATAATTCATTGTCCGTTACGAACGATCACAAAAGATGAAATGCGCTGACTTATGCGACATCAGAGGACCATCTCTGGTTGCCCATATCTCATGTTGTACAACTCCCAGTATGCAGTAAGAATGTGGTTAGGACGAAAGAGCTCATCACACGGTATACACCATGAACAGTGGAACTGGCGTTCACAACGTGCCAGATTTCATTAATGTGGCTAAAACGTAAGTGACAATGTACACAGAACTTATATTGGCTGCCGATTCTGCTATGTTTTTTTTTTTCCAGTTCTTGTGCCTTGTCATCATTACTATCATTATACTATTATTCCCATATAGTAGTGCCTTGTAATTATTTTATTTTTCTGCCATGACGCCGAAAAACAAAACAATGGGAATGCCTTTCGCCCTTGGCGCACTCTGGAATGTTCACTGATGTCGTTCATGTCATCAATAGTCAAATTACGTTTATAGCTATTTTTTTCCATAGTTTCGTTCAAACATTTTCACACGGCCCAGACATTTTTTCTCCCGCGTGGGACAGCCCTAAATGGACCCAGACAGCCCTAAAGTGCTCCCAGTGTGCTTTTTCTTTTCCCCCCCCACCCCCCCCCCCCACCCCCCCCCCCCCCCCCCCCCCCCCCCCCCCCCCCCCCCCCCCCCCGAACTACAAGTTAACTTAGAGCGAAGGGCTGCAGCAGCCCTGACAGTCCATCAGTCAAAATAAACGGGTCCTTCTCTTGACTCGGTCCCGACTGTCCCAGTATGCGTGTGTGTGTCGTGTGTGTCTGTGTGTGTGTGTGCCGTTCATGCCCGAAGCGAAAAGCGGCGGTGTTTGCCTCGAGAGCAGCTCCGACCGCCGACAGAGACAGCGGCGACAGCGTGTGCACGGCATACATTAGCGCGGACTAATCCCCCCCAGTGCACAAAGGGGGGGCCGCCGATGTGCTGCCCGTCTACACCGCCCGCCCTTCATCAAAAGCAGACACACGTACGGCACACACTGCCCCACATACATAGCCAGCTCCCATTGGCTCCCTCCAATGTCATTGTGCGCGTACAAGCAACCGCTAAACACCCCATCCCTCTCCAAGCCGATCTATCCCTCTCCCCCGGCGACCAAGTTTACAGAGTTTTGGCGACTATCATCCCCCACTCCATCTCTCTCTGTCTCTCTCTCCCCTACCTCCACCCCGGCGAGTAAGAAACCACAAAGATATCGTGATGCAGTGGGGTTATTAGAATCGCGGACTCTTGGCTGGGTGGGTCGTGCGTTCGATTCCGATCTAGTTAATCACTGCCGTTTGTTCTGTGAGATTTTTCCACTCCGACTGACTCCTACCCAGAGCTGAGTTTGCTCAGGGCTCAGTCGGGAAGCCAGGGACCATACAGACCAGTTTTATCCACTTCATGGAGGCGTCTCTGACAACGTTGCTCAAATTTTCTGACCAACACTGCAGGTGTCTGTATCTCCTGGGACTGGGTGACGCTGGGATATATCACGAAAGCAAGCTAACAGCACAGCTCTGTGATGCACTCTTAGACCAGGAACGGAAACTCATAACACCATCTTCATCAAGCAGCATAAAGAAAATGTCCAAATGCTGTCGTTCTTCATAGTCTCCTCTCATAACGACCTCAGTTTCGATTTCATCTCCCCGTCTTTGCTCTCAGTGAGGTTCAACAGTATCAGCATATTCATGAGGTTCTGATGGGGTCAACAGTATCAGCATATTCATGAGGTTCTGATGGGGTCAACAGTATCAGCATATTCATGAGGTTCTGATGGGGTCAACAGTATCGGCATATTCAGTAGGTTCTAATGGGGTCATATCGGCATATTCATGAGGTTCTGATGGGGTCAACAGTATCAGAATATTCATGAGGTTCTGATGGGGTCAACAGTATCAGCATATTCATGAGGTTCTGATGGGGTCAACAGTAGGTTCTGATGGGGTCAACAGTATCAGCATTTCATGAGGTTCTGATGGGGTCAACAGTATCGGCATATTCATGAGGTTCTGATGGGGTCAACAGTATCAGCATATCATGAGGTTCTGATGGGGTCAACAGTATCAGCATATTCAGGTGGACTGTCGGTGGACGGCTGCGGAGGCGCCGTGAACACCACGGAAGAGACTCAGGAGCAGTTCAGTCTCTCCTCTGGTGGCTGCCTTAGAACAACATGACACTGACAGCTCTGTGTGAACTGTCAGTGCTGGGGCTGTGGTCAGGACAAGCTGGGCTCTGGCTGTTGACGAGGAGCGGTGTGGGTGCAATGCCACCGAGGTGGCACAGAAGACAACCAGTCGGGGGAAGAAAAAAAATCGCGAAGACTGAGCACCATCGAAGAGACTCGGAAGCAGTGCAGCGTCTCCTCCCGTGGGTTGCCTCTTGACGACTTGACATTGACTGCTCCGTGTGGATTGCCGGGGCTGAGGCGGAACTGGTTGGGCAGTGATTCTGGACGGGGAGGGTCGGAATGAGCGGTGTGGGTGCAGTGCCAATGATGCTGCACAGAAGGCAACAAGACAGGGAAGAAAGAAAATCGAAAGGATGTATGGGGGCGACAATCAGTATCGTACCTCGATTTCCTCAATTTCTTTCTTTTTTGCCGTCTTTTTTGTGCCACCTCAGTGCAGTGCACCCACGCCGCTAATTCCGAACTCCCGTCCACACCCACAGCTCGGCCCGGCCTGGCCCAGCCCACTGCAGCCCCGGCACTGGCAATCCACAGGGAGCAGTCAATGTCAAGTGGTCAAGAGGCAACCCACCGAAGGAGACACTGCACTGCTGCAGAGTCACTTTGACGGTGTTCAGTGACGCCTGTTCTGATCAACATACGCAGGACACCACCTACTACGCCCCATATTGACGACAATAATTGCTTAGTTGAGGAGCCGGCGTTAGTGAGCTCTCCCTCCGTCCAACAACAGACCCCCCCCCCCCCCCCCCCCCCCCCCACCCCCATGAAGTTGACGATACTGGTGACCCCAACGGAATCAAACCAAGGCCATAGACGTGGTGAAAACATCGAAACTGAGGTCACCATGAGAGCAGGGCATGAAGGGCCACAGAATCCGAGACTTCGAGAGATTGAGAATTTCCCCCATTTTGCCTCTGTAGGTTCCCTGGCGCTGTCACCAGCTCCTTTTGGGCAGGGGTACAGTTCAGCTGGCTGGCCAACCCTGTCAGGTCACCAGGTACTTTCCATTTCACTGCTCGCTGAGATCGGCCTTCTGTCTGCACATAACCTGGCGCCGGAATAGCTCAGTAGGAAGAGCGCCGGACTCGTGATCCTGAGGTTGCGGGTTCGAATTTCGGTACTGGGGGATTTTTTTTCCCTCGGAGTTAACATTGGTTCTGACTCCATTCCCATACAGTCCTTCGAATGAGACTATAAACCGAGGTTCCGTGTGTGAACGCACGCACAACACCTTGCACACCTGTAAAATCCCATCACTAATTTTCGGAAGAGAAGGCCAGTTTGGCCGTTGGTATGGATGACACGTTACACATAGCATGCACCCTGAGTGAGAAATGGAAAGAATGAAGGAAAAAATGAGTAAACTGAGTGCACGATATTGATCGGATGACACGGGGGAAACGACTGAATGATGCGCTGGCAGGTAGCTCTTCAGTCGGCACTACCCAGGTAGGCAGCCCGTTGTGTAAACGAGTGTTGTTATATTATATGTAAAGCGCTTAGAGCCCTAATCTTTAGAGAATAGGCGCTATAAAAATTAACATTATTATATATAACCCCTACATGAACCACCAGGTGTGCTCTCAAGCTGACAGGTTGATACTATCAGAGAGATGAAGTATAGTGAATAGCCAGCCGATCCGGCAAACACAAAGGCGTTCAGACCAACAGGACGTGGTCAATGCCCTCAACGTGCGCAATCGTAAAAGGCGAGTTTCCTGATCCCGTCTCTTCGCCACCTTTGGTGATGGCGATCAAGTGCTGGGGCCGTCGGGTCCGTGACAGGATCGAGAGTGGGCCTCAGCAGCATCGCTTCATCACGTGTACAGTTCCTGATGCTTGACACCTGCGTCGTGCGCGTGCACTCGCAAACAGGCCACAGGTCTTCACCTTGGCCACGGGTATTCCTTATTTGGGAAGTCTTGTCAAGAACGTCATCTTGATTAAGTTTTCAGAGAGAGAGAGAGAGAGAGAGGGAGAGGGGGGGGGGGGAGAGAGGAGAGAGAGTGAGAGATTTGATCAAGGATTGAGATTTTTAGTCAGAACCTATTCTTCCAATCTGTCCTTCACTCACACACACATGGATAGAGAGAGGGGAGGGGGTATATGTACACTAATATCTCCAACCACACCAATCCACAACGAGACATCACAAAAACTGTCGAGCAGTAGTGACAAAAGCTCACTCTCTGAATTTGTTCACCGATTCTGTGTGTGTGTGTGTGTGTGTGTGTGCGCGCGCGCGCGCGCGTGTTACACACTCACCCTAGCATGACATACCCGGGCGCCTATTGACAATACATTTCGAAACGAACACACACGCGCATACTCCACAAGTTCCATGCCAGCCTACCGTGAGCAAGAAATGGTCACCGGGGATGCCGAACTGACGTGGGAAAAACTTCTCTCCGTCACCGGACCGTGGCAGTGGCCACGTTTATTCCGCCTTCACCTGCACACACACAGTTGTTCAGAGGGGCTGGGAGGTGACAGTGTTCTACGATCAGCTTTAACCTTCACACCTACCAAAGGTGATTTGGAAGAAGACGACGACGCGCGCGCTGTGTGTGTGTGTGTGTGTGTGTGTGTGAGTGTGTGTGAGTGTGAGAGAGAGAGAGAGAGAGAGAGAGAGAGTGAGAGAGAGAGAGAGAGAGAGAGAGAGAGAGAGAGTGTGTGAGTAGAGAGAGAGAGAGAGAGACAGAGAGAGAGGGAGACGGCGCGCACGTATGTGTGTGTGTGTGTGTGTGTGTGTGTGTGTGTGTGTGTGAGAGAGAGAGAGAGAGAGAGAGAGAGACGGCGCGCGCGTACGTGTGTGTGTGTGTGTGTGTGTGTGTGTGTGAGAGAGAGAGAGAGACAGAGAGAGAGAGAGACGGCGCGCGCGCGGGCGTGCGTGCATGTTCGCACGCGCGTGTGCGTGCATGTGTTTGTGATCAGATGAACGTGCTACCAACCCACTGTCCTCTCTCACGTCTTGCCAAGGAATCCCAAGGCCTCGACTGGCTTCCATCGGAGGACGTGACAATGTGATCCCCCCCCCCCCCCCCCCCCCCTCCTGTTCCGCCATCCCCTCTCCCTTGGCCCCTTCAGTGGCCGCTCCTCACCCTGGCCGCCCAAAGCACAGCTACACCTGTGTCTCTCCCCCCCCCCCACCCCCCTCCTGTTGCAGCTCTCACAATGGGCGGCGCATTATTCCTCCTTTATACCCGGCCTCTCCTTCCCTCGGTTATCTCTCTCTTCCTCTCATGCTGGTGAGTTAGCCAGGCAGCCAGGTCAAGGACCGAGGTTTCAGAAAAAGCGATCCACTGCACGAATGTATGAGAAGGTGGTTTATACCTTGTAAACACATACACACACCTGCGCGCGCGCGCGCGCGCGCACACACACACACACACACACACCTGTGTCACTATGCATGCACACACACATATACGACGGTCACAGCATGATGACTAATCTACAGATATTCTTAGGGCAGATTAAAGTAGGCCGTGGCGAAGGCGTATGGCTTTCACCTTACACACGATAATGTAAGCAACCCCCGATCTGCGTATAATTATGTACCCCCTACCTCACCCCTATAAAAACGTAAACATTTCACACCAGTGCCCCCTCCCCGCTCATTTCACTTATGTGCCTGCTGTCTTCTACCCCCCCCCCTCCCCCACCCTCCTCCTTAGTGCAAGGCCTCCGCCAACAGGTTCTCCACACACATCTTTGTCCTAGCGGGCCTTTCCCTCCAGCTGCCTCCGAGGGAATCCACTCCTGTTGACGTCAGCTTCGCGGGCCTGGAGCCACGTCCGTCTTGGTCGACCTCGTCTTCCTTTAGCCTGGGAAATTTCCAGGTCGTGGCCTGTGTGATGTCAGTGGTAGGTCTGTGGAGGAGAGCGTGTCCAACCCATCCACTTCCAGCATCTCTTCTGCTGGTCTCTCTCGGCCAAGCGCTTCAGGAGGATCCTGCCCAGACGGTCGTGGACGGATGAAGGTCTCCACTTCGTTGAAGGCCACGGTGGCTGTCCTCCGGGTCTGAGCTCTATACAGGCACGGGACTCTATACAGGCACGGGACTCGACGCCGATGCTGAGAACCCTGATCTCAGAGTTGTCCAGTTATCTGCCTGCCCGGAGGAGTCTTCTGCATGGATGTCGAGTCGATCATCTGCATGGAAGTCGAGTCATCTGCTTGGAAGTCCCCCGTCGAGTCATCTGCCCGGATATCGAGTGGGAAGTCCCCCGAGTCATCTGCATCGAGAGTCATCTGCTTGGAAGTCCCCTGGAAGTCCCGTCGAGTCATCAGCTTGGAAGTCCCGGATATCGATATCTGAGGAAGTCCCGGATATCGAGTCATCTGCTTGGAAGTCCTGCATGGAAGTGCCGGATATCGAGTCATCTGCTTGGAAGTCCCGGAATCGAGTCATCTGCTTGGAAGTCCCGGATATCGAGTCTTTGCATAGAAGTCCCGGATATCGGGTCATCTGCTTGGAGGTCCAACGCCAGGAATGCTGCCCTCGTCTTGCCCATCCTGGCTCTGTTGATGTCGGTGTCTGTGCCTTCTTCCTGCCTGACGGCGACACCCGCATCCCAACAGGTGAAGGCTTTCTTCTCTAACGGTTCGCCCTCCTGAACAGGCTCCGTGCTGGTTGCGTTGGCCTTGGTAACCCCCCCCCCCCCCCCCCCCCCGCGCTGCTCGATCGATGAAAGCGCTTAAAAATAATGGTCGAGGCCGTGCATACGCTCCTGTTCGGCTTGAGAAAGAGAGAGAGAGAGAGAGAGAGAGTGAGATAGAGAGAGGGGGGTTCGGGCTGAGAGAGAGAGAGAGAGCGCGCGCGCGCGCGCGCGTGTGTGTGTGTGTGTGTGTGTGTGTGTGTGCGCGCGCGCGCGCGCATTTGCGTTTTCCTCATGAAATTCAAAAAAAAAAAAAAAAAAAAAAAACAGTTCTTATCACCTCCGTGTACGGTCAGTAAGACCATTTCCGATAATCTTTCTCCTCCCGTCCCTCATCCCCCCCTCCCCACCCCTCCCCCCGTGTGTATATCGAGTCTCTTTTAGGGTAACTTATGACGTCAATACCCTTTGCGTGTCATCGTCTGCTCTTTGGTGCATGTGAAATCCGAAACCTCCACCGGCAGAGTGTTAACGGCGAGTGGTGCTTCAACAGACGTGAAGAAATAAGACTGATGCAGATCAATGGTGTGTGTGTGTGTGTGTGTGTGTGTGTGTGTGTGTGTGCCTGCTTGCTTGCGTGCGTGCGTGTGCACTTTCATGACTAAACCTTCTCTTTTTCTCAACAGCCTGCCGGATTCTTCGTGTCGCTGGATGTTGGATTCATTCGAATCCGACTGCCACTTAGCCCCTGTCTGTGGAACAATCCACCTTTACTTTTTACCCAAGCAGTCATTTTTTTTCCGCCAATGAAATGCTGATGTATCAGTTCTCGACACTAACATCTTGTGACGCCACCCGTTCACACACACGGAGACCGGGGACCTCCGCGCATCAGCTCTTCAAGCCTTGTAACCCATTCACTCGCAGACTTAAGTTACCACACCGACAGCGGTTCCGTGAGGACGAGGAAGAGGT
>JADBJO010001918.1:272500-275000 GCA_016801955.1 Conus betulinus | reverse complement strand
CGGGAAGAAGAAGAAGAGGGGGTGGGGGGGGGGGGGGGGGGGGGGGTGGGGGGGGGGGGGGGGCAAATGTAGAGAAAAGGATGAGCATGTCGGGGAGGGGCGAGAGGTAGTTAGACAGCAGGGGGAAACAACGGCTGTACCGGGGGGGGACAGGTGTACGTTGTACGAAGCCAGCTCTCTTCAACACTGCGGCAGCCACAGCTTTCAATCACCGTCGTCCGGACCACTCCCAAGGCACAGCCCCAGACGGAGAAGAACACACTCCACGCATATACTTATTATTCTGGCACCTATCACACAAGGACAAGGAAGTGGTGGTGGTGGTGGCGGCGGCGGTGGTGGAGGAGGAGGGGGGGGGGAAGGGGGGGCAGGAAGGTTGAAAGAGAGTTGAGAGAGAGAGGCGAGAGAGGGAGAGAGAAAAACACACACACACACACATAGTTGGGCCTAATTGGATCGAGAGGGAGACAAGAACAAAGAGGATGAGGAGAAACCGAGCGATCATGGGCAGGAGAGAGAGAGAGAGAGAGAGAGAGAGAGAGAGAGAGAGAGAGAGAGAGAGAGAGAGAGAAATTCGAAGCTGTATTGCTTACAGATACATTGATCCTTGACAAGGGTGAGCATATTCACTGGGTAAAGAACATGAGAGAGAGAGAGAGAGAGAGAGAGAGAGAGAGAGAGAGAGAGATAGTCGAAGCTTTATTGTTTACAGATACACCGATCCGTGAAACATGGGTGAGCATATTCACGGGTTAAAAAAAAACATCACAGAGAGAGAGAGAGAGACTCTGTTCCTTGAAGAAAACACTCAAAGCGAGGAACCCCTCTCTCCGTTCACATACACGCACGTGCGGAGCGCGCGCGCGCGCACACACACACACACGCACACACACACACACAGAAAACGGGAAAAGAAGTGTCTGAGCGATCTCGTTAAAAACTTGAACAGTTGCTCTCAATCTCTGACTGACCTTAATCCCTCCACCCTTCCTTTCAACCAAACTTGCTTCACAGACACAGACACACAGTGACCGTTTGGGAGAAGGGGGGGGGGGGGGGGGGGGGGGAGAGACACTGGCTAAATCGGCTTATAGCAGTGCAGGCGACGAAGCCGGGTTTGCCTGCAAGTTTGACTGCACACCTGTGGAAACCCTGGGCCCCCCCCCCCCCCCCCCCCCCCCCCCCCCCCCCGAACAACATCACTTTTAATCTCTCTCCCCTCTTCGCTGGCTGCTTACGACCCCCGTCGGAATACATACATACATACATACGCCATCCCATGACCTTTGACGCCACGTGACCTGTACAATCAGGTCAAGTACTTAATCCCTAACACCGCCCCTCCCCCAGAACTCTCCCACCCTATCTCGGGCACCTCCCATCCCGAAGCTGATAGCCGTCTCCTGTGTCAAGAGATTTGTCTTTGTGACAGTAGACAGGAAACAATACGTACGAGTCTGGGACAGGGTCAGAACTGGGGAGATAGGGAGTGGGAGGGGGGGGGGTGGGGGTGGGGTGTGAGGAAGAGGAAGGCAATTAACTCTTGAGAATAACACAGAACACATCACCGCATCTTGAACAGAAACACGTCCCCTTTTAGGCTGCTGTTCAATGAAACTGACGTGTGGATGACGTGTGGACGGGTGCGTGCAGGAAGGGGGGGGGGTTCAGACATGATGCTAGACAGAAAGTTTGGAAAAAAAAAAACCAAAAACAAACAAACAAACAAAAAAAGCAACAACAACCCACAAAAACCCAACCAACCCACAAACAAAAACAAAGACGCCTGGGGCTAATGCAAGTTACGTTTACGGCCCATCTCTAAAATCTGTCACATCCACTGCTGCATCGTCAACCTGCTGCACAAACTATGCATCCCTCTCTCTCTCTCTCTCTCTCTTTTTAAAAATAGTTTGAATGTGCTCGAGTTCCCAATCACCTCCTGGTGAAACAACAATAAACGGATGGAAAGAAGCTACTCAGTACAAATGGTCACACCAGGTTCAGAAATCACGCGTACACTGGACACCAAAACTCAACGTTAATTGCATTTAGTACATTTAACGTCCAAACGCAACATTTACCACAGCTGATATGTCACACAGATATATCATTCCAGAAGAATGAAGAGGGTGGGGGTGGGGGTAGAGGACAATGCGGGGGGGGGGGGGGGGGGGGGGGGGGGAAAGAACACCTGTCTTGCACTTCACCCACACCAGCTGAACGACAATAGGTTAAACCGCAGCGAAAACGGGTTTGTTTTTTTTTTTTTTTTTCAGGCTGGGTGTCAAGAGTGGAGATTTGAACTCGGAAACCTGAGACGGTGAACTCAAAGCCCTTCCACTGAATCAAACTGGAAACCGAAAGAGACCATCAGTGACAAAGACCCCCCCCCCCCCCCCCCCCTCCCTTACTTGACTGGTTTTTGAATGAACGGGCTGGCATGATGACGAACGTGACCAACGTCAATCTAATGACAAGATGGCGGTGGAAAGGAGAC
>JADBJO010001918.1:235000-270000 GCA_016801955.1 Conus betulinus | reverse complement strand
TCCCACTGAGCCTACCCCCCACACACAAAAAAAAAGAAAGAAACAACAGCGAGTTCGTACGACCCTTTACTCCCCCACCCCCTCCCTCCCCCTTCCCAACAACGGTGTGGACCCCAACCGTCGGCCAGACGAAGGCCACCATGGTCAATACCGAGGAAGACGGCACGAGGAAGGAGGACGTCTGAAGCTCTCTCTCTCTCTCTCTCTCTCTGCTCTCTCTCTCTCTCTCTCTCTCTCACAGCAACAGCAACAGCAAGAAAGAACAAGACCCTTCAGAAACAGGAGAAGTGAATCGACAGATCGTCTCAAGACGTGGCGTAGATGGGCTAAGGGAAGCCAAAGCAACAATCCCCTTTCTCCCCTCCCCACCTCCCCCCCCCCCCCCCCACCGCCCGCCTCACCCCCTCTCAAAAGCATCATCATCATCATCATCACAGACTGAGGTCCCCGGCTCCTCTTTCTCCCCCTCCTTCCAGACACACACACACACACGACCTCTTCACAGCAGAAGGGGGAGGGGACAGCGATGGGACAACAGGATCGGGGTGGGGGTTTGTGGTGGGGTGGGGGGGGGTCTGTGGAGGCTGGAACGAGGGAAAGCTTTCAAGGAAGGCTTCCAGCGATTGTCTGTGATGTCTGCTTCTCTTTCTGACACCCACCCCGCCCACCGCCGGCCCCAACCCCCGGCCCCGACCAGACAGCACCCAGCTGACCCACGACAGAATGGGGGGGCTTTAATGAATAGGGCCATTATTACCGATATGGGTGGAGAGAGAGAGAGAGAGAGAGAGAGAGAGAGAGAGAGAGAGACGAGAGAGGAGAGAGAGAGAGAGAGAGAGAGAGAAGAGAGAGAGAGAGAGAGAGAGAGAGAGAGAGAGCATTAAGATGACAGCAAGATGGGAGTGGGGGAGGATGCGACAAGGTAGTTGGGTTACATTTCCGTGTAAGGTTAACGCCCACCAGGTTATATGACAGACTGGAGGGGGGGGGGGGGGGGGGGGGTGGACAGGCAAGCCATCCCTAGAGTGATGCCATTAAAAACAAACCAAAAAACAAAACAAAACAAACTAAAAAAAAATCGTGAATGATCAGTGAAACTGCAACGTTTTTTTTTTTTTTTTTTTCTAAATGTTTGGTGCCACTGGAATTTGAACCGGCAGCATCATACTGTGAACTCGATGCTCAGCCCACTGAGCCAACGGATGCCAGGAACCTGACTGGTTGCATTTAGTTGAAGGCGGCGTGGTGGAGAGGGCCAGCGCTTCGGTTCAGTTTTCTACGGGTTAACGCTGTCTTGCTTTCCCACAGGGTATCTACCCTCTCTTCCAGCCGACAAAGACAATCACGTCCTCTTTGGCAATTCAAACTCCATCCCATACTTGACCTAACCTCCCCCCCACCCCCACCCCCCACTTAATGCCTGTCACCTCTGACTCTCTGCGTCTCTTTACATGCAGGGCTAGGCGGAAGCAATTCAACAGACGTCTGCAAAGTACAGTACGGATTCCACGATCTTAAACATTTCATCCACACCTCGGACACACGCTCGCACTCTCTGCACCATTCTTCCGGACAAGTCCACAAAGGTCATTCAAACACAACGACCACGATCCGTTGACTAAAGTCTGCGTCCAACTTTTATATTGCCCCCCCCCCCCCCCCCCCCCCCCTCCCACAATCCCCTCATGCCCCCCCCCCCCCCCCCCCCCCCCCCCCCCCCCCCCCCCCCCCCAACAACAACAACACAACACACACATCACAAGACATTCCACAGGATCGCAGAAAGAAGAATCCTGACGACACCGGCAGAGATTAAAGGGCAGGCGCGTGAAGAAGCGAGGTTGTTTCAGGTTATTATTTATCTTCAGATTATTTCTTGAATGCAAACGTTCATGTTCAACTTTTTGCAGCCAATCCATTGTTTTTTTTTAATATTGAGCGAGTACCGTGTATAAGCATTTTGCTTGTTGTACTCATATGTTGTTGCTTTTTTGTGTGTACTTCTTGAATAAATTCGTTTAAACCAAGAAGCAAGGCAGCGGGGGGAGGCCAGATCTTGCAGGCTGCACATCACAGAGCACGACCCCATCCATCCATCCATCCATCCTGCCAGCCAGCCAGTCCCTGACCGGACCGACAGGGGCCTGGTTCACCCAGTGCAGAATGGGAACTTCAAAGACCTGCTGAGCCTCTACCAGGGGGCTCGAGAGAGAGAGAGAGAGAGAGAGAGAGAGAGAGAGAGAGAGAGAGAGAGAGAGAGAGAGAGAGAGAGAGAGAGAGAGAGAGAGAGAGAGAGAGAGAAGAGAGAGAAAGAGAGAGAGATTACTTCTGGTCTTGAATAAAGGGACCGAAATTACTAATGAATAGAATCAAAATGTTTACGAACACAACACAAATTCACGTTCAAATAAATGAGAAGGAAGTCACTGTACCTACACCAGAGAGAGAGAGAGAGAGAGAGAGAGAGAGAGAGAGAGAGAGAGAGAGAGAGAGAGACAGACAGAGAGAGAGAGAGAGAGAGAGAGAGAGAGAGAGAGACTTCTGGCCCTGACTAAAGGGGACACAAATTTTTCAGAAGTGCCTTTTTCCTTTAACCGGCACCGCAAAATGCGTGAAAGAAATTCATCAATACAGTAAAATGCAACACAACGCAAATTTACGTTAAATAAATAATGAGGAGAAATCCTCAATGCCTACGACAGAGAGAGAGAGAGAGGAGAGAGAGAGAGAGAGGAGAGAGAGAGAGAGAGAGAGAGAGAGAGAGAACGCTAACATAAGCAATAGTTTCCGATACCAAATTTAACCCCGAAAAGAAGTCAACTCTCAAAGGTCCAATTCTTCTGCAAATAAGCTGGCAGCTGGAAACACATATGTCACTGAATTTTTCTTCCTGTGAGAACACGCGATCTTTTCCTCCCACTGAGGGAGGGGGGGGGGGGGGGGGGGGGGGAAGAGAGAAGGGGGTGGCAGGAAGCAGAAAGGCGGGAGTGTGGGTAAAAAGACGAGAGGAAAGGGTGGTGGTGGGTGAGGTGAAGGGCGACACCACCCACCAGTAGGTTTGGCCTCTTTCCCTCCCCTCTCCCGAAGGGGAGGCAATTGCATTTGCATATACATGAGAAATGGCGGCCCATTCATCAGACGGCGATAGGCTGATGTCGACAGTGATGCTGTGTGACCAACATCAGACCAACATCCACACTACCACCAACAGGCGGCGGTGTCGGGGCTCCCACCGACCCCCCCCCCCCCCCCTCCCCACCCAAATCCTGCTCTGTCCGGGCCAACGGCTCTCTGTACGCCAAGCCTCTCCTCTTGCTGCCTAGATTGTCCTCAACCCCCTCGAAACGTCATCAGAGACGGCCATTTGCTGGGGGAGGGGGGAAGGGGGGGGGGGGGGGGGGAGGTCTGACACGACCTGCAGACCCTGACCGCCCACATCCTACAGAGACTAAGCGACGCGACACCCATGTGGGGATTATCACCCTGAGCCTCGCTACATTCCCATGTGGGGGATTATCACCCTGAGCCTCGCTATACTCCCATGTGGGGATTATCACCCTCAGCCTCTCTACACTCCCATGTGGGGATATCACCCTCAGCCTCGCTGTACTCCCATGTGGGGATTATCACCCTCAGCCTCGCTGTACTCCCATGTGGGGATTATCACCCTCAGCCTCGCTGTACTCCCATGTGGGGATTATCACCCTCAGCCTCGCTATACTCCCATGTAGGGGATTATCACCCTGAGTCTCGCTACCCTCCCATGTGGGGGATTTATCACCCTGAGCCTCGCTATACTCCCATGTGGGGATTTATCACCCTGAGCCTCACTACATTCCCATGTGGGGATTATCACCCTGAGCCTCGCTGTACTCCTATGTGGGGATTATCACCCTGAGCCTCGCTACCCTCCCATGTGGGGGGATTATCACCCTCAGCCTCGCTACCCTCCCATGTGGGGGATTATCACCCTGAGTCTCGCTACCCTTCCATGTAGGGGATTATCACCCTCAGCCTCGCTCTACTCCCATGTGGGGATTTATCACCCTGAGCCTCTTTACACTCCCATGTGGGGATTATCACCCTGAACCTCGCTGTACTCCCATGTGGGGATTATCACCCTGAGCCTCGCTGTTCCCATGTGGGGAATTATCACCCTCAGCCTCGCTGTACTCCCATGTGGGGGATTATCACCCTCAGCCTCGCTACCCTCCCATGTGGGGGATTATCACCCTCAGCCTCGCTATACTCCCATGTGGGGATTATCACCCTCAGCCTCGCTGTACTCCCATGTGGGGATTATCACCCTGAGCCTCTTTACACTCCCATGTGGGGATTATCACCCTGAGCCTCGCTATACTCCTTGTCAGTCCTTGTCCGTCTGAACAGCCCAATAAATCCATGGGTCGGAGGAGTGGGGAGGTCAAATAAACAAAACAAAACAAAAACCAAACAAACAAACAAAAAAAACCCAAACAAACAAAGGAATAAAAACCACACACACACACACACACGTTCATCCTCGAAGAAATACATTCCAAGATCTGGTTCTGATTTTGGAAGATTGCATATAAACAAGAGTGGCCGCTAGCCACTTTAGCTATAGATACAATATTAGTTTTATAGTCGGTCTGCTTCAATCATTCTTGCCGAGTCGATCACGCAGGACATTTTCGGGGCTCATACAGCTCGTTTTCACCGCTTTTACCATACAGGAGAAAATAAAAAAAAAAGTCCTGTTCTACAGATAACAATCACAGCTATTTTACAAACCGTAAACGTTTCATTCATAACATGAAAACTGTCACCGGACACCCTGAAGACGGGACAGATACGACCTGACCGTGTTGAGATGACAACAGATCGTCTTTAATTTCCGCTCCTAGTTTAAAACATTTTTTTTTTTTAAATATTGAGAATGAGACATACCCGCATCTCACAGCTACACAGTCTAGTCGGCAGATAAAAACAAAACACGTTTCAAACCGTAACCATAGAAATCACACACACACACACACACACACACACACACACACACACACACACACACACGCACACACACACACACACCACACAATGAACCCAAAGACAGGAGACATCCACAAAGGCAGAAACACTGTGTGTAACAGTTCACACACACACACACACACACACACACACACACACACACACACATACACGTGTGTAATACATTTATCACTGAACCACTGAGAAACAAGCGGAAGTAGACACTGCTTCCCTCGGACGCAGCGGAAACAACAGGAGGAGGAAAATACGAACGTGGAGGAAAAGAACGTGGAGGAAAAGAGGGAGACACGGGACGACAGTGAAGTCTGATTATCATTATCATTATTATGAATACTTATATAGCGCTTATCCTCGGCTAGAGACCAAGCTCTAAGCGCTTTACAATCCACACTCGTTTACACAACGGCTGCCTACCTGGGTAGTGCCGACTGAAGACCTGCCAGCTGGCGCTTCATTCAGTCGTTGCCCGTGTCATCCAGTCAACATCGTTCCCTCAATTTTCTTACTTCCTTCATTCTTTCCATTTCTCACGCAGGGTGCATGTTATGTGTAACGTGTCGTCCATACCAACGGCCAAACTGGCCTTCTCTTCAGGAAGTTGGTGATGGGATTTTACGTGTGCGAAAGATGTTATGCGTGCGTTCACACACGGAACCTCGGTTTATAGTCTCATTTGAAGGACTGTATGGGGATATTTAAATGGAGTCGGAATCAAAATTAACTCCGAAGGAAAAATCCCCGTGTACTGAAACGGCCTGGCGGAGATTCGAACCCGCAACCCCAGGGATCACCAAGACTGGAGTCCGGCGCTCTACCACTGAGCTCTTTCGGCCCCCCAAATGATGACAGATGATGATAGTGAAGAAGTAAAACGAGGAGAGGGAAGAGAAGAAGGTGGGAGGTGGAGGAAGTAGGGGGGGGGGGAGGAGGAGGAGGAGGGGGAGGAGGAGGAGGAAAGAAGAAGAGGAGAAGAAGAAGAAGAAGAAGAAGAAGAAGAAGAAGAAGAAGGCAAGACGTATCACAGACTGTTCATGAAGACGTCTTTGTGTCCGAACTCTCTCAGCGGATTTTTTCCTCAAGTCTGTTCGAGGACAGAATTGTCCCGGGGCCAGTGTTGATGTAGGTGCACAAATGGGGTGCGTCACGGCGGCAAAACGCCCTTTCGTGAGACCCTGTGATCGTTATTCTCTCATTGCTCAATGGATCTTTTTAAAAATAATAATTTGTCTCTTTTTGTCTTCTTTCTTTCGGTTTCATTCCCTCTTTTTCTCCCACTCCTCCTCCTCTGTGTGTGTGTGTGTGTGTGTGTGTGTGTGTGTGTGTGTGTGTGTGTGTGTGTGTGCGTGTGTGTGTGCACGCGCGCGCGCTCCTCTCTTTATGTATGTATGTGTGTGTGTGTGTGAGTGTGTGT
This sequence comes from Conus betulinus, assembly GCA_016801955.1. NCBI lineage: Eukaryota > Metazoa > Mollusca > Gastropoda > Neogastropoda > Conidae > Conus > Conus betulinus. The sequence goes on along the minus strand of JADBJO010001918.1, from coordinate 263,561 downwards.
GTGTGCGCGCGTGCGTGCGGCGTATGTGTGTGTGTGTGTGTGTGTGTGTGTGTGTGTGTGTGTGTGTGTGTGTGTGAGAGAGAGAGAGAGAGAGAGAGAGAGAGAGAGAGAGAGAGAGAGAGAGAGAGAGAGCGTTTATCACCTACCCCCTCCCGTCTCCCAACACATATACCCTTCCTCCCCACAAAAACTCTGATCACAGTTATTTTAGTGTGACTCTCAGTAACTTATGAGTATAACAGAATAGAATCGCCCCCCCCCTCTCCCCGCCCCACCCCACCCCTTTCCCTACCACGTCGATCACTTTCATTCCTGTGACTACCTCCCTTCCTCCTAACGCCTCCCCCCCCCCTCCCCTCCCCACCCCAACTCACACACTCTCCCAGTCATGATGGGTACGCGTGAGCGACTTGGCTTTACTCATTCTCTCTGAAAGTCCAGCACAGAGGAGACAGACAAGCAACTTTGGCGGTGGGGAGCCCCCCCCCCCCCCTCCCCTCCCCTCTCTGTCTCTCTCTCTCTCTCTGTCTCTGTGGGCTTCAACAGTCTACTGACCGTCTCTTCTTTTCCTCCTTTCTTGGCCCAACTCTACCAAAACCCATCCACCCCAGTCTTCCCCGCCCTCCTCCTCCTCCCCCCTACTTCTCCCCACCCCCTTCCCTGTCATTGAAGAGGTTGTCGGCGTCTGCCTCCCTGTCAGTTGGTGCTCCCCCCAAAAAACTACTGAAGTCTCGACCCCAGAACCCACGAGTTAATTGGAAACACTGTCGAACGACACATCAGAGATCTCTGGGGGGGGGGGGGGGGGAGGAAAGAAGGGATGGGGGGTGGCGGTGGGGGTGGGGGGCAGTCGTCAATACTAAGGTCTGAAAGATACCTCCCCTACCCCTATCCCTCCTCCACCCCCGTCCTTCCCCCTTTCAACGGACTACTTCTACTACTTCAGAGCTGGGAGTGGGGAAAGAGAGAGCAAGACAGGGTGGGGGAGGGAGAGGGGCACGGGGGGAGGGGGGGGGGGAAGGGGGGATGGAGGATCCGGTCTGGAGAGAGGAGAAGGAGGTGGGTTGGGGTAGGGGTGGAGGAGGTGTGGTGGACGAGGGAGACGGGAGAAGAGAGGTGTGAAACAGCACCAGACGAGTTAAAAGCGCCAGAGAGACGAGTGATTTAGGTGATGGTGTTCGAGAGAGGGAATTATGGGGGGAGAGAGAGAGAGAGAGAGAGAGAGAGAGAGAGAGAGAGAGAGAGAGAGAGAGAATAGATGGGGTGGGGTGTGTGTTAATAAAAAATAATACGAAAATCGGAGAGCGGTGTAAGTGGTACAGTCACCATAAACCACAGAGAGGGAGGGGGGGGGGGGTGGAAGAAGGAAGGAAGGAAGGAAGGAAGGAAAGAGAGAGAGAGAGAGAGAGAGAGAGAGAGAGAGAGAGAGAGAGAGAGAGAGAGAGAGAGAGAGGGGAGAGACAGACAGACAGACAGAGGAGAGCTTAGGTCATTGGTCCGTTGCTCCCAGACGTCGGATTCATTTTCTGATTTCTGTCTCCATTTGTTTGCAAATGTCTGTACGACCTCGCCCCTCCCAACCCTCCTTCCTGTCTAACGTCCCCCCCCCCCTCCCCGCCACACACACACACACACACAAACCCAACACCCACCCTCCCCTCCCCTCCCCCTCTCCTCGGCGAGCCAGACTGGAATGAGGCAGTAGAAGGGGAGAAGGAGGCGGCGGGAGGGTCATCAGTGTTTCTGCTTTGGAGGAAACAAGACTGTCCTCTCCTTCCAGACAAACCGCTAAAATAAAAGCTTTATTGTACACGCACACACACACATACGCACGCACACACACACACACGCACGCACACACACACGAACGTACACACACACACACGAACGTATGCACACAGCAACACACGAACGTACACACACACACACACACACACACACACACACACACACACACACACAGAGCAATCACGTTTGGCTTTTAAGAGACGGACGTTTCGTACAAATTGTCTACTCGCCACCTTCTCTTTTCATAGCTTCGTAAAGCAACAGCTAGAAGGAGCCCGCACTCGTATGTGGTTTATAAGCATTGTTATCACGGGCAATCCTTTCCGACAACACGGACGCTTTCTTGATGAATTTCACACACACACACACACACACCACACACACACCACACAGAGCCCACTACTGCATTCACGAAAGGTTCTTCTGGCGTGAACCCCATGACAACGCTGAATACGTCTGGGTGGAGATTCACGTACAGTTTTTCTTTTTTTCTAATAACTGAGCGATTCTGCCTCACGTGTTAGCCATCCCAGTCTTCCGTGACACGCGCCCTACGATCGACAGGATTCTCACTTCCGGAGAGAAAAAAACTACCAAACACTCCCGGAAAAGATGAGACTTGTGGAAACTGACGCGAAAACGATTTGGGTGACGAATTCTCATCTTTAGTCCGACACTGTTTTCCCCGAGTCTAGATCTCTCTCTTCCAATTATTCCCAAATCCTGATCCTTTTAAATTTGACAGTTCATCGAATACTAATAGAGAGAGAGAGAGAGAGAGAGAGAGAGAGGGAGGGAGGGAGGGGGGGAGAGGGCTCGTGTGTATGTGTGTGTGTGTGTGTGTGTGTGTGTGCGTGTGCGTGCGTGCGTGTGCGTGTGTGTGTGTTTTAATCAAGACTCATGCTTAGAGAATTAATGAAAAGACGACGATTTGTCTAGCTACCAAATGCGTCCAACTGTAAATAACTGATAAAATTTGCGTTAATGTGAGCATTTGATAATTTACGTGTGTTGAATCTGGGATCCGAAATTTGTATGCACGTGGACTAGAATGCACCCGCGCTTTATTTAGGTGTGTATTGTGCTCACTGCTTCTTGGTGTTCCCGTTTAAATGCCTCTCCAAAGAGCTTGTATTTCTCTTCGTTATTCGTATGCAAGGCGTTCTCTCTACTGAGCTGATGTTTGCGTGCTCTGTGTGTGTGTGTGTGTCACTCACAAGATCCTCCCCTTTCGAGTTCCGCTGATCCCCGAAGTATTCCCCTTCAAAGTGTCCCGACTGATCCAAAATGCAGCAGTGTGGGCACGGTCGTCGGAAGTAATCCCCCCCCCCCCCCCCCCCCCACACACACACACACACACCACGACGGTCTTCTCAAATCACATACCATTTTAAAACAAAATAATTATTCGTGAATTTCTCAGGTTTTTATCGTTTGTGTATGCAATGGGGGGGTGGGGGGGGGGAGGGGTACTTTTGATTTAGAAATGAGTGACTGGGTGGGTTTTTTTTTTTTTTTTTTTATTTCATATGGTTCTCTCCTTGGAGTAGATCAGGTAAACACCTAACTGGCAAAGAAGCAAAGCACACGTTGCTTTCCAAAAGTTCCCAAACATGATTTTCGTATGCAGCACTGCTAGCGTTTTCTCGTCTCTTCGGAAGCATGGAATGACAACCACCGAGTGCCGTTTAGACCATCGGCTACCATTCATTCGCCTCTACGCCGGTGTAGCGCTCCTTTATTACTTCATCCTTCAATCCTCGACACCCCCCCCCCCCCCCCCCCCGGTGGTGGGGGTAGGGTGGGATGAGAAAGAGCTTGTGCCCAAAACTGATCCCCCCTCCCCCCCCCTCTCTCTCTTTAGGGGAGTAAAACCCAGTCAACTCCACCCCCCTCCCAATCCCTGCCCCCCACCCCCACTTTCCAAACATCGCTCTCTTTTCCAAATTCTTAGTATCCATGACGACAAAACATAGGAACTGAAGCACATCGCTCACGAATTTAACGGGGGAGAGATTTTGGCCCAAGCCAGACCCCCCCCCCCCCCCCCCCCCCCCCCCCCCCAAAACCACTCCCCCGTGAGTGGTGTAGGGCACGGTTCATAAAGACTCTGCCGACAGACATATGCATGTGTCCGTTTCCATCTCTCTCTGTCATTCACACTGCGCTGGTGACTTTGCGCACGTGCTTATATTCACTTCATGCAGCAGTTCTGCCCCCATATCCCCAATCAGTCAGCCCATTGGCGAGCGGCTTTGCGATTGGGCGGGGGTGTTGTACGTCTGGCTCAGATCAGTGTGCTCTTTCAACTTCAGATACAATGTGCTCTTGTTATGATATTGCATCGTTTGAGACACTGTGTCAGCTTTACGGGAGGGGAGCGATTTGGGAACAATTAGAATTCACTTCCCAGGTGGAGAGGAATTGGGGCCCGAAGGGGGAGGTGGGTGTGTGTGGTGTTTTTAGGGCGAGTCTGGGCAAATGCTCTTTATGACTTGCCGTGGGTGTTTTCGTGTGTGTGTGTGTGTGTGTGTGTGTGTGTGAGGGGGGTGATTATGAAACGCTACACACCGGTACTTAAACTGTGAAAAAGGATTCCGAGAAGCGAGGGAGGGGGGGGGGGGGGGGGGGGGGGGGGGGGGGGGGGGGGGGGGGGGGGGGGGGGGGGGGGGGGGGAGAGGAGGACAATTACAGGCCTTTCAGGTCTGATGTCACGAACACCCCCCCCCCCCCCCCCCCCCCCATCCACCTACCCCACCGACCCCCCCTCCCCTCCTCTCTGTGTCCAGTTCACACAGAGCCGAGTCTCTCGATCAAAGGCTGGCACCGAGCTGGAGCTGTGACAGTCGTCATGTGTGATAACCATCCGGGCGAACCACCTCTCAACCTGGTTTGAGGAGCTGAACATGTTTCTCTTTACCGGCGACACATTCAAACAGCCAGAGTCAATCGTCCGATGACTACACCGGCAAAAGGTCATCGTTCTCTACTATGGAGAGAAAAGGCGGGAGGGGAGGGGGGGGGGGGGGTGGGGGGAGGAGGGAGGAGGAGACGGATTATGGCATTTCAGGCGACTGTTTTCACCGAACGATTATCAGGGGACATGAACCTTAAAAAACTCATTTTCAGCTAAGACTGAGATTTGTCACTCCCCCCACCACACGCACTGGACCTTTCAGTCAGGGGCGGATCGTGGGATGCGGCCAGATCGGCTCGTGTCGGAGTCGGCCTGCACCACGCGACAGACGGACGTGCAAAAGAAAGCCGCCCTGAAACTCACAGACGGACTGCCCCCAACACGGTGACGCAAGCGCAAAGAGTTCACTCTTGTTGTCTCTCTGGCCTTTGATCGAGAGCATCGTCTGGCCGTATGAAGGGCTTGACTTGAGACGGGCAGTAGACTAACCCCCACCAGTCTCGACATCCAATTAACTGGCTGTGTGGCAGACCGAACTTTTCCCTCTACTCCTCTGGCGTGTGGGTGGGGGGGGGGGGGGGGGGGGGGGGGGGGGATGGAGGCATGCCGTATACCATATCCCCTACCACCCGCCCGCCCCCCCCCCCCCCCTCCTCCCCGTTGGTCTTCGCTGCAGGGTCGCGCTACTTCCATTAACTGCCGTCACTAGGGTGTGGTTTTATGCACACTGATTCATCAGACTGGAGTGAAGTCATTTCTATGTCTCCCTTCCCCCCCCTCCCCACCTACCTCCCATCAGCCAGCCCCCCCCCCCCCCCCCCCCCCCCCCCTCAACCGGTCGACAATTCCGGGCGCCAGCGACGTACTCGTTAGTTAGGCGGGCAGGCAGTTCGTACAGGCCTCTCTGACCCTCCCTATCATAAAGCGCTCACCTCCCGAGACAAATGGATGTGTCCTACGGGCTGTTGCGCGCCCACGGTTAGTTCACGGCGTTTTTGTTTCATCACCTCGCTCTCTCTGATGCTGGAACTGGCTTTAACACACGGATGAGAGATAACGGCCTCCATTTTCTCAAAATAACGTCACTGTGCAAAACTCACAAAAAAAAGTCACGATAAGAAGAAAAAAAAAAAGGGGGAGGGGGGGGGGAAGAGGGGGTGGAGTGAGTTGAGAGAGCATGTGGGGTGGGAAGGGTGGGGGGTTAGGGGTGGGGGTGGTCATGGGAACAGGAAAGGGGCGGGGGGTGACAGACAAGCCCTCTTCTCCCCACACCTCTTCTTCCTTCAACCGAACAAGCTGCGCAAACTTTCCACACACACCCCAGCCATCAACAGCAGCCGTCCTCTACTCCTAGCGCCGCCAATCACTCTCAGATCATCACTCCCGGACCCACCATCGCCGCTTCCAGACCCACGGGAGTTCTTCTCTCCCTCGCCATCGAAGACCACACGCCTCTCGCGGTGACGAACCCGGATCAGAACAAAAAAGGCGGGCTGGCTCCTTACCACCACCCCCCTCACCCCCCCCCCCCCCCCCCCCCACCACCACGACATCCATCCGTCGACATTCCTGACGTCATTTTCCTTCAGGGTGACGTCACCTGTCTTGGGGCAGGGTGGTCGTCGTCATCAGGGGCGTGGTGCCCAGTGGACGCCTGCTGACAGTGCCAGGCGACGTTCACCCATGGCAGCGAACTTGCGGCGCTCAAGAGTCACAAGTTCGGAAGCCTACGGGTTGAAGTCGCTGGGCTCGTCGTCTTCGTCCTCCTCCTCACGCTGGACTGGCGGCCTTGGGTCTTTCTTGTGTCCGGTGGCGGGAGAACCAAAATTCACGAAGAAGGAAAGCTACCGTATCTCTCAGGGAGGCTGCCCAAAATGGGAGCTGGCGTGCGAGTTATCCAGAGGTCTGCTTCCAGAGGGTCTTCTTCTCCGCTTGGATGTCTTTTTCTTTTTTTTTTTTTTTTTTTTTTTTTTTTTTTTTCATTCAACTGTAGTCAACCGTTACTGACTTGATGGTGGTAAGTGTCTGTATCTGTGTATGTGTGTGTGTGTGTGTGTGTGTGTGTGTGTGTGTGTGTGTGTGATGAGAGAGGGGAGAGAGAGAGAGAGAGAGAGAGAGAGAGAGAGAGAGAGAGAGGGAGAGGGAGGGAGAGCTACGATTCTGCGTTCAATGATTTATTTTTTTTAATAAAAAATAAATGAATCTTACGACCACACAAGGCCTCCCAATGTAGATCTATTGACTTGACGAATTCTATGCCACCACATCAAGATGGCCATCTCTGGGGACTTTTCCGTCAAATCTGCGAAAGTGGAGATACCCGCCGACCTTCACGACAAAAACAAACAGTGAACGGAGGGGTCCACAAACACAGTCACACCATCCTGTCTGACATGGTAATGGTGCTACAGTCAAAGTGTGTGTGTGTGTGTGTGTGTGTGTGTGTATGTGTGTGTGTGTGTGTGAAGTATGTGTGTATGTGTGTGTGTGTGTGTGTGTGTGTGAGTGAGAGAGAGAGAGAGAGAGAGAGAGAGAGAGAGAGAGAGAGCGAGAGAGAGCGAGAGAGAGAGAGAGAGAGAGAGAGAGAGTTCTCATTTCTACGTGAACTGTAGCCAAGCCATGAAAACTGAAACCATCAGCCTTTACAAGAAGACAATACTCGCCTTACCTTGGGAGCCAAGAGCGACTGTGTGGTCCACGGAAGATGAAGGATGTAGCGCTCCACGTCACCCGCAGACCCGTCCCCCGTCCGTCCTTCCTGAGGCTGCTTACATCTCCAGCACTCTCCACCTCACCGCGATGCCCACAACTACTGCTTTGTATGATGCTACTCTTTTCAAGTTTTGTCTTCTCCTTCTGCTCTTGCTGATTAAAATGGTCAATAAAGAAAAACTGGTTCGAAATGGTTTTTTTTTTTTTTTTTTTTTTTTCATTCTGAACTAAATGTCAGTGCCACCAGCCGCCGTGGCGAAGAGATTATTAGCGTCGTTGACTCCCGGCTGGGAGATCGTGGGTTCAATTCCTCAATGCGGGATTTTTTCTGCCCCAACCGGCTCCTACCCAGAACCGAGTCTGCTATGGGCTCGGTTGGAAGGCTGGGACCACACAGTCGACTGTCATGCACTGAATGGATGCGTCTCCGAGAGTGTTTGCTCTAATGTCCCGACCAACACGGCAGGTGTCCGCATCTCTCGGGCCTGGGTGACGCTGGGATAACGTTATGAAAGTCAGTGAAGAGTACAGCCCTGACGTGCGGTCTTAAGACCGGAATGGAAATCCAACAGCATCATCTTCATTCCCATCAATCAGCATTTAACAGAACAAAAAAAAGTCATTGCGGTTAACACTGATGATACGACCTGTATTGTTTTAAAAACATAGGGGGCTGCAGTCACGAAACGACTTGAGACCCAAGTGCTACAAGCAGCAGCTGTGGTCACCTGGCAGCCTCAACTGGGGTCCATTTCGTAACACAGCCAGCTCCACCTGAAACAGAAAGAAAACGAGGGTCTCTTGACAAACAACGCGCTGTAATCACTGCTCTCTCACTTGGTAATGCTACTCTCTATCACGACAAGTACCCGTCAACACGGTAAGACTCGTGATAACACCCGCTAACATATCCCCCCCCCCCCCCCCCCCCCCCAACAGAAACGTCTTGCTACTATGCAAACACAATCCGGTTCCTAAAACAAGGAAATGGGGTTCCCACCGCTGACGGTCGTGTCGTTTACAGCCCAGCCGATCGCCGAGGCCGCATCAGGGTTCTATCCCACGACTGGACCGGGAACGGTCCTGGTAGCAGTGTTTTCTGTACTGGTACGGGGTGTTCCTAGCCGGAAATGGAGAGGTCGACATTAAATAACAGATTCCCGAAACGGATTATGAGGAAAAACACTTGGAAGAGTCCTCTGTACTCTAAAATGGGACAGCGTGTTACTCGGCACGCACCGTAGTCAGTGCTGCTCCTCAGCTGGAAACGGCTTTCAGAGGAGTATATTCAGGATGCCCTTTGAAGGCTCCCCCCCCCCCCCCTTTTTTTTTTGGGGGGGAGGGTGGGGGTGGGGGTGGGGGGTGGGAAGAACAGACGACTGACTTGCAACAGAAAGAAACTGGGATCGATGTGAGCCAGTCCCTATACCGCGTGTGCCTCTCAGGGACTGGGCTGGAACGGGCCTGTGATGGAACTAAACAGGTATTCCTTATACTGGGCATAGCCTTTAACAGTATTCAAGTGCCACCCCTCCCTTTCAGGGACTGGGCTGGAACGGGGCCTGTGATGGAACTAAACAGGTATTCCTTATACTGGGCATTGCCTTTAACAGTATTCAAGTGCCACCCCTCCCCCCCTCATCCCGGAACTTTCGGGTTTATTTCGTGACAACGTCGTTCATTTGAATATTGGACAACGCCGACGCTTTGGCTATGTCGTTCTTAAACTATGACGCAATTTAAGACACAATTCGTGGTGGTAATTCAATTCGATTTTCATTCACTTACTGATTTTTAACAAATTTGTAAATGTAATTAAGGGCGCACCAATACTGATTAAAAAAAATCGGGGTGGGGGTGGGGGGGGGGTAAGAGATTTCAGAATCGCGCGCGGCAAGTTTAGTAGGAATTTACTAACGGAAGAAATGCACTTTTTTTTTTTTTTTACTTGAGATTTTCGAGACGGAAGGAGGAGAGTGGAGGAGGGTGGGTGGGGACAATTTTTTGACGCAGCAATTCAACAGGACAATATGCCCGTTCGTAAAAAAAAAAAAAAAAAACCCAAAACACACACACACACACACAAATAAAAGAAAAAAAAAAAAAACCAAACAAGAAAAGAAAGAAAAAAAAAAAAAATCGCGGTTAACCTGCCCCCCCCCCCCCCCCCCCCCCCGACGACTGGAACGTGTTAATATTGATGGGAGCTGGGGTTACCCGAGCACCGCGGACTGTCAAGCAAACAACAGACTTTTTTTTTTTTTTTTTTTTTTTTTTTTTTTTTTTTTTTTTTTTTTTTTTTTTAGTTCACGCCAACATGGTCAGTCCACACACGGTCCCTTATCTATTCATCTATTCATTTGTTTATTCATTTATTTATTCATTTATTATTTATTTTTTCATTTACTGAGCTGCGCAACTGTGAGGCCCGGCGGCTGGGCTGAACAGACCAGGTAGAGGAGGGTGTAGTTACAGATCACTCTGCACGCAGTGACGCCGCGCTGACGACGAAAAAAAGCCAACGGAGTGACACGGCTCGTCACATCAGTTGAGAGTCAGACACAGACACCGCTGGAGGCACAGAAGGCGGCGGAGGCGGCGGCGGCGACGACGGCGACGACCCTCCCCTGGCCCATGACAGATGGTGAGGCGACAGAGGTGAAAATCGTTGTCCTTTTTCACACACAACGCAACACACACACACACAGGCTTTGGGGGGGGGGGGGGGGGGGGGGGGGTGGGGGGGGGGGGGGGGGTGGTGGTGGTGGTTTCTTGGTGGTGGTGGTGGTGGTGTGTCTGAGGCAACGAAGCGAGGTTGTTGAGCTCTTTGGGGGGAAAGAAATGGGGACGCCCAACTGCTGACGTTGTACGGATTAACAGTTTTTTTTTTTTTTTTTTTTAAAATTCCATCAACTCTCAGAACCAACAAACCGCTGGCGTTGCACGGATTAACAGTTCTTAATTCCATCAACTCTCAAGAATACAAACTGCTGACGTTATATGGACTAACAAGTGTTTATAATTCAATCGGCTTGCTTTGGTAACACTGCCCTACACATAAAATAATATTTCAGGAGTGAAGGTAACGGGTTTCCTCAAAAGTGATGGTACAGGATGGGAGGGGAGTCTGAATTTGTACGTGAGCGCGCACGCGAGCAAGCACGTGAGAGAGAGAGAGAGAGAGAGAGAGAGAGAGAGAGAGAGAGAGAGAGAGAGAGAGAGTCTCCATCTTCGCGCAAAAAAAAAAAAAAAAGATGAACGCAGTCATCCCAGTAACACACGAATTTTGAAACACTATTACCCACAAACAATTGCGGTCTATGATCACGCACGCACGCACGCACACACACGCGCACAGTGAGATTGACAGAGAGAGAGAGAGAGAGAGAGAGAGAGAGAGAGAGAGAGAGAGAGAGAGACAGACAGACAGAGAGGAGAGACAGAGAGGGACAGACAGAGAGAGAAAGCACTCAGGTACAGAGTCTCTGAGAGAGAGAGAGAGAGAGAGAGAGAGAGAGAGAGAGCGCCAAACCGTAATTAGTATTCACCGAGAATCGCACAGTGGAACTAAGAGAGCTCAACCTTACCCCAGGCATCCTTCAGTCAGGCCACGCTGGAGACGGCAATACTCCCCCCCCCCCCCCCCCCCCCTCGCCACACGCTCACCTTCCTTCCCTCACCCCCACCCCCCTGTACTACCCCCTTTCTCCTGCCCTACAGACAGAGACGTCAATAATCCCCCCCCCCCCTCCCCCACCCCCCAGCAAGGTCTGGGGGGCCCCAGACGGGAATCCGTGCCAGAAGACATTGTGAACAATCCCTATCCCCTAAGTACGGGGACACCCTAACCTTCAGTCCAGTGACCTCGGCTGCCCCTCCCCCCCCACCCCCCCTTACCTCCCATCTCCTCTCCGACCCCCTTTTCACGCTGTCTATCTCTCATCTCTCTCCCCTCACGCTCCCTTCCGTCTGACTGTTCGGAGGGGAAGGTGGCGGTGGTGATATGGCGGTGGTGGTGGTGGTGGTATGGAGGGGGAAAGGGGGGGGGGGGGGGCTCGGCCTCCCTCCATCCTTATTATCACGGGAGTTCTATCTATTTGATCGTGGTCGCTCCATCTCGCTTCCTCCAACCCCCATCTCCCTCCCTCTGTGTACACACACACACACACACACACACACGCGCGCGCGCGCACGCGCGCACACACACACACACACACACAGAGAGAGAGAGAGAGAGAGAGAGAGAGAGAGAGAGAGAATGTTTTCATGTTAGTTAGGCCTCCAGCCTGTAAACAAACAAAGACACACGTAAACAATGCAGTGGCTATCCAAACAGATGGATGATAGAAACTGACAAATTTATAGCAATAATAATTATGTTCTTCCCTGTGCCTCAGTGCATAAAAAAAAAATATATATACACAGCTACATCATGAATGACTCGGATTTCCTCACTGCACGATAAATGTCAGCAGTTTACCTCGTTTGACCAGTTAACCTTTAAATGCTTTGATATATATTTTATCTCTTAGTAATGCGTTACTGCGTAAGCTTCGCATCGAAAGAAAAAGTGTGTGTGTGTGTGTGTGTGTGTGTGTGTGTATGTGTGTGTGTGTGTGTGTGTGTGTTGTGTGTGTGTGTGTGTGTGTGAGAGAGAGAGAGAGAGAGAGAGAGAGAGAGAGAGAGATTTTATTCAAAACGGCCACAGCCCTTCATGAAGGGGGTGGTATACACATTCAATGCATGCATACATCCGATACAACTGAAAAGAGAACAATATCACTTAGGAACAAAAGAACTTGTGCATTCAACACAAAGGAAAGGAGAAAGATACCAATCACGTACACAGCAAAAGGGAGCGGATTTGGAACGCCTTATACAAAACGATGGCACGTTGTTTTGTACTACTTCACTTCGCGAGCAGAGGTGACAAGTAAGATAAGCCTACATGCAGAGGGGTGTCTACGATATTTTGATAGGATGAAATGGTTTGTGTGTCCAAGGCGCAGAGAGAGAGAGAGAGAGAGAGAGAGAGAGAGAGAGAGAGAGTACACGAAGTTTCTCTCTCTCTCTCTCTCTCTCTCACACACACACACACACACACAGAAAGTAATAAGCAACTATAAATCACCCCTCCTCTCCCATCCCCCTTGAACCACACCAAACCCCTAAAACATGCTATGACATCACTGCGCAGTAGTCCACAACAGTCAGACATGCTGCACCAAACACACCGCATCACCTACCCAACAGTTCAGGGCCGAGAGAAAAGGGATGCTGGCTTCATAACCTACGTCCTGAAAACACACACACACACACATGCAGCAAGTGAACGCTATCGCATGCACGGACTCAGCAGTTGTGCCCGAGTCTCCTCCAGCGGGTGGCCCCCTGGCGATCTGTCACGAGGAAGGAAACGAAGGTGGTGTGGGTGACTGCGCAAGGGGACAGTGGGTGTGAGCTCGTGAGCAATGTGACCATTACGGCTGGCTACCACAGGGTAAAGGCGACCCCCCCGTTCCGTTTCTCGTCCAATGGACTGCCCATTCAGTCACCATTAATAATAATAATAATAATAATGATTATTTATGGCGCTTGACCTTACATCATAAGCCCTAAGCGCTTACAAGTGCTTCAAAGGTTAAAGAAAACATAAATGAAACCAATCAGAAGATGAATATATGCAATAAGTAGCCTACCATGCACCTACAAACATGGGTGCATATTGACACACATCCATCCACACACACAAACACATGATCCCACACACACACACACTGTCGCACACAACAACGGACACAACAGCATGCGCGCGCATACACACACATGCGCACACGTCACGTCCCACACACACACACAGTCGCGCGCACACACACACACACACACACACACACATTAGCCGCAGAATCAATTTGATGGCAAGGGAAAGGGAAGAAAGAACTGCTATTGATAGGTGAAGAGAGTTGTTTTCAGAGATACCTTGAAGGGAGACTGAGAGAGACCATTCACCTCCGCAAAATGGGCCACCGATTACAGGTTTTGTAACCCTCCCCTAGATGTCACAGTCTTTTCACCTCGTCAGACCAAAACTGTCCCGTACCACCATTCCGATCCCCCAAAACAGTGACTTCATCCTCGCTAATCCAGCCGAATACAGACGGACTACAACAGTAGGCAGATCTGCCCACCCTAAAGGTTTCACTGGCAGTATTCGCATCACTCACAAAACAGATTTCGTAAAATTTGACCTGATTTTTGTGGTTGTGATTCTGTAAAAGAAACGAGTTCACATAACATCCCTCCATAAATGGGGGGCACTCGATAGATCCCCGTCTCGATAGATCGCCACCTCGATGGATCCCCATCTCGATGCATCTCCGTCTCGATAGATCCCCATCTCGATGGATCCCCGTCTCGATTGATTCCCGTCTCGATGGGTCCCCGTTACCGTTTTTGGATCTACCGAGACGGGGATCTATCAAGATGTGGATCTACCGAAACGGGGATCTATCGAGACGGAAATTCGTCCGCATGTAGTGGGGATCTATCGAGACGGGGATCTACCGAGACGGGGATCTATCGAGACGGAAATTCGTCTGCATGTAGTGGGGGATCTACCGAGACGGGGATCTATCGAGATGTACCCCCACAAAAGCAGGTATACTGTGGACAGGGTTGGGTGTGGTGAAGGTGAGGAGACAAGCAGCGGGAATCCTCGATGCGAACACCCCCCCCCCCCCCCCTCCCCCCTCCCGACTCGACAAGCACTGCCGCCTGCGTTGGCTTTGGAAGCGTCGTCTGCTACGATCGGAAACCGCAGCAGTCTCCGTCAAGTTCGGTCTCCGTATTTTTTTCAAACTTCGGCAACCCTATTCATCAAAATTTGGCCGTATGTCCGTACTGACGGTGAAATTCCGTGCGAATACGGCCAAACAGGCATGTCTGCTGTAGGGGAACTATGGTCCCCTTTTGCTTTATAACGTGGTCATGTATAACACAAGCCAGTATATTATCATATCCCATGAATAATAAACCCGTATTTCATGGTGGGCGGGAAGGGGGGGGGGGGGGGGGGGGAGATAAGCCAACAAGGGAAACAAAATCAGAATTAAAAAACACACACACAACAAAAACGTGACCAGACTGACGTGAATAAAAGGGAGGTATCTTGTTCTGATCACACACGCAGCCTCATATTAGAGACTCTCTCTCTCTCTCTCTCTGTACTGCTCGTACGTGCACCTACGCGCCTGTTCTTCGATGGCTTTGCACAAAACTACAGCATTTGACGTAAGCCCCCCCCCCCCCCCCCCCCCCTCCCTTACACACACACACACACACCGGAGTGTGCATGCTTAACAATCAATATCAAAACCACTTAAACTGATCGATACGAGAGAGAGAGAGAGAGAGAGAGAGAGAGAGAGAGAGAGAGAGAGACAGACAGACAGACAGACAGAGACAGGGAAAAACAGAGACAGAGATAAAGTCAGAGATACAGAGTTTCACTGTATTTCAAAAGTTGGTTGGATGAGCATGATGTTTTCTTCTTCATCCAGACCCCTTGGGGGAGCAAAAAAGACCGAACAAGGAGAGCTGAAAAATATAAACGATTAGAATAAACACTGAGAGAGAGAGAGAGAGAGAGAGAGAGAGAGAGAGAGAGAGAGAGAGAGATACAAAGCCCTGTCATCATGCCCAGCCGACCACGCAGACCTGAACGAGAAGAGCTTGGCGAAGAGACTGGAAAAGAGAGAGAGAGAGAGAGAGAGAGAGAGGGGGGGGGGGGGTGTCAAGGTCAAGAGAAGAGCAGCAGCTGGCACATGTGAGGTCGACGGCCGCCAACCGGTCCCCGGCACGTGCAGCACGTTCACCAGATACATACTTCATACACCCTTCACCCCTGAGCAGACTGGGTGGATCCTGCTCAGAGATGATCCTTGTAACAGCTCTGATCCCTGTGTGTGTGTGTGTGTGTGTGTGTGTGTGTGTGTGTGGTTTGTGTGTGTGAGAGAGAGAGAGAGAGAGAGTGTGTGTGTGTGTGTGTGTGTGAGAGAGAGAGAGAGAGAGAGAGAGACATATGTGTGTGTGTGTGTGTGTGTGTGTGCGCGCGCGTGTGTGTGTGTGTGTGTGTGTGTGTGTGTGTGTGTGGAGAGAGAGAGAGAGAGAGAGAGAGAGAGAGGGAGGGGACTAGGGGAGCGGTAGCAGGGAAGGTAGGGAGGAGGTTGGTGGGAGGGTGGTGGGGCGGCTAGAGGGCGTGGCCTCTTTTGTGTGCGACGGAACAAATATTTACTTCTTTAATAGCGAGGAGAAAACCCTAAACTTTTTAGGGACGATGTGTATTGTGCGTATCTCTTCTCCTGCTCAACTCTCTCCCTGTGTGTGTGTGTGTGCGCGCGCGCGCGCGCGCGTGTGTGTGTGTGTGTGTGTGTGTGTGCGTGTATGTGTACGTGTGTGTGTGTGTGTGTGTGTGTGTACGTGCATCCACACGTTTTTTTGCATGTGTGTGTGTGTGTGTGTGTGTGTGTGTGTGTGTGTGTGTGTGTGTGTGTGTAAGGGTCTGCGTATGCTTATGTGGTTTTAAACAAAGCATGACAAAGAACACAATCTGAGGGTAAAAAAAACAAAGGAAAAGGGCGAGAATAAGGAGAGGAGGAAACGAACGAAATTTTGTTTATAAAGGGAAAGGAATAACAACAAAGTCAGTGGCTTTTTTTTTTTTTTTTTTTTTCCAGCGAGCTCTCAAAGATGGGAAAGACATCTCAATGTATGGAAGAAAACATGGCACAGAACTGCATATCCCACATACACAACCATGAATACATGACAATCTACAACGAACAATGCAATACACATTTACAGGAACAGACTGTCTGTGATGGTGGAAGAGAAGAAGGGATGGAGAACGACAGAGAGAGAGAGAGAGAGAGAGAGAGAGAGAGAGAGAGAGAGAGGGGGGGGGTAGGGGGGGGAGTGGGTAAGTGGAAAACGGTATGAACAGAGAGAGAGAGAGAGAGAGAGAGAGAGAGAGAAGAGAGAGAGAGAGAAACGAAAATTTACTCAGAAAGGCCACAACCCCACTTGAAAGGGGCGAGTAATAAAGAACATAATTAAACAAAGTATTTTATCGCAAAAATTTAAACATTCTCAACATACGCAAATGACCTAAGTCAAATCACTCCTTCTTTTGAATGCTTTGTACAGATATAAAGCAAGGTTTCTTGCAACGTTGCAATTTTTTTGACGACAAAAGACAGACCAACTTGAACAGTGCTGGACGTTTATGATATTTTTAACGGAAGAAGTTTTTTGTCGTAGATCTACCAGAACAGGACATAAGAATACAAAATGAAGTTCATCTTCCCTACCAGATTTACACAATGGACACAACAAATCATTTTCTGCATGGATATTGTACCGTTGACGATGTACAACAAAATATCTGATACACCAACCTGAATTGTGTCAGTTCAGACCTGATCAATCTATTCAACTTCAGAGACAAATAAGCTTCTGCTTCTACTAAAATAAAATACTTGAGAGAGAGAGAGAGAGAGAGAGAGAGAGAGAGAGAGAGAGAGAGAGAGAGAATAGTGAACACCGAGTCGCACATCAGTGTGCATGAGAAAACAGCTTCAATGACAAGCAACCGGTCTCCATATATTGGCGAGGCAGTGACAAGAAGCAGGGAGTGAGGTGAGGGGGGGGAGGGGGGAAGAGAGAGAGAGAGAGAGAGAGAGAGAGAGAGAGAGAGAGAGAGAGAGAGGATGGGTGAGGAGAAGGTTGGGGGAGAAAATGGAAGGGTGGGAAGAAAGCGGCAAGGTCTAGACAGTCTCCTCCTGTGTCAGGTCACTGTGTCAATTGACAGCCTTTACATCTACCTCCTGTCTACACACCTCCCTCCCCCCGTCTGCCCCCCCCCCCCCCCCCCTCTCTCTCTTTCACATACACACATGTTACCTGCTTTTTTTTTTTTTTTTAATCTCAATGTGCGAGTGCGAGTGTGTGCGCGAAGTGTGTGTGTGTGTGTGTGTGTGAGAGAGAGAGAGAGAGAGAGAGAGAGAGAGAGAGAGAGAGAGTGTGCGTGTGTGTGTGAAAGAGTGAGTGCGCGCGCGCGCGCGCGTGTGTGTGTGTGTGTGGCATGCACGTGTTTGTGTAATGTGCGAAAAGATAGGCAAAAGTGAGTGTGGCCTCAAGTGTAACTGGAGAGAGAATGAGACAGCGGAGATAGTGAGAGCAGGAGAGAAAGAGAGGGATTGGGAAAGAGGGTGAGAGAGAGAGAGAGAGAGAGAGAGAGAGAGAGAGAGAGAGAGAGAGAGAGTGAGAGAGAGAGAGAGAGAATCAAGTTTTGACCCGAACCGAGTGAAGTAAATGATATCAATAAGATTAAGATGAGAACAAGAGCGAGAACAGGCCATTAATGTCAGGCCGTTCATGATCCTACAAACTTGAAAGATGGGTGTACCGTCTTATTTCTAATCTCTGAGATCCGCGTCTTTGATTGTGTCATCTTTTTAGTCTGCAATTCAAGACTGCTGCGTTTCACTTCTCTCAGAAATCTTCAGTTCAACGAGAAAAAAAAAGATCGCTCAACCTCTGGTGGGAACTGGATAAATTGTGCAAAGCGAACAAACCCACATCGAAATCAAATCGTAATGGTCGACACGCTCCGCTGAGAATGAGACAAATTTATGGCTGGTGACCCGAAATCTGCGTTCTTCGTTCGTCAGTAAACATGTCTTTCTGCACAGCCGGTGATATTCGTGTTCACAACACGCAGGCAAACAGAGGGCGGAAATCGATTTTACCGCCAACTCCGAAAGTTCAAGGTGAGCAGGCCTAACACGCTACATCCCAAGTCCAGCACTCGCGAGCATTCTGTAGGTTGTTCTCTCCCTTGAGGGAAGAGCGTTCCAATTTCAGTTCATTAAAAAACCAGTGTGCTGTTCGTCGCAGTTCAGTGATCTCCGTGAACTACATTGCGGGTCAAGGACCTCAATGAAGAGAGAAATATACTCTGTCATTAGAATGTATTCTCTCTCTCTCTCTCTCTCTCTCTCTCTCTCTCTCTCTCACACACCTTCACGGGTTGTGGACTTCAATTGAGAGAAATATGCTTTGTCATCAGTATGTATTCACACACACACACACACACACAGAGGTGTTGTGGACTTCAGAGAAATATGCTTTGTCAGTATGTATCTCCACACACACACACACACACACACACACACACACACACCAGAAAGGTGTAAAAGCTGATAACACACTCGCTTAGGGACCTGAGAAATTCCCTGGTCATGGTACGCCTCTCAGAGGAGGCTCTCGCCTACTCTACAGTAAAACTGACAGAAAAAACGTAACGCAGACTGAACAAAACAAAACAAACAAAGAAAGAAGAAAAAAAAAAAATGTGTGTGTGTGTGTGTGTGTGTGTGTGTGTGTGTGTGTGTGATCCTCACATGAACATCAGCCCTAACTCTATCTAGAGAAATCTGTTGGGATGAAATGAAGATACGACAAGACAATAGGGCACTGAGGCAGGCACTGAAGAGAAGACAATAGGGCACTGAGGCAGACACTGAAGAGAAGACAATAGGGCACTGAGGCAGACACTAAAGAGAAGACAATAGGGCACTGAGGCAGACACTAAAGAGAAGACAATAGGGCACTGAGGCAGGCACTGAAGAGAAGACAATCGGGCACTGAGGCAGGCACTGAAGAGAAGACAATCAGGCACTGAGGCAGACACTGAGGAGAAGACAATCGGGCACTGAGGCAGGCACTGAAGAGAAGACAATCAGGCACTGAGGCAGGCTGAGGAGAAGACAATCAGGCACTGAGGCAGGCACTGAAGAGAAGACAATAGGGCACTGAGGCAGGCACTGAAGAGAAGACAATCAGGCAATGAGGCAGGCACTGAAGAGAAGACAATAGGGCACTGAGGCAGGCACTGAAGAGAAGACAATAGGGCACTGAGGCAGGCACTGAAGAGAAGACAATAGGGCACTGAGGCAGGCACTGAAGAGAAGACAATCAGGCACTGAGGAGAAGACAATCAGGCAATGAGGCAGGCACTGAAGAGAAGACAATAGGGCACTGAGGCAGGCACTGAAGAGAAGACAACGGGCAGCTGGTGAGGGAGCAAAGATGACGACAGCGAGACACAGACCGACAGTCGCAGGATGATGATCATCAACTTCTGCCATGACCTTTACAGCCCGGACGACGACACAGGGCGGAAAAGGGCAGAGGTAGCTTGCGGAGACAGTGTGGACAGGACTGGGTGTGGTCAAGTGAGGAGACACTGTGGACAGGGTTGGGTGTGGTCAAGGTGAGGTGGAGACAGTGTGGACAGGGCTGGGTGTGGACAAAAGTGAGGAGGAGACAGTGTGGAAGAGGGCTGGGTGTGGTCAAGGTGAGGAGAAGACAGTGTGGACAGGGCTGGGTGTGGTCAAGGTGAGGAGACACTGTGGACAGGACTGAAGAGTGTGTCAAGGTGAGGAGACAGTGCGGACAGGGGCTGGGTGTGGTCAAGGTGAGGCACTATACACTGTGGACAGGACTGGTGTGGTCAAGGTGAGGAGACAGTGTGGACAGGGGCTGGTGTGGTCAAGGTGAGGAGACAGTGTGGACAGGCACTGGGTGTGGTCAAGGTGAGGAGGAGACAGTGTGGACAGGGCTGGGTGTGGTCAAGGTGAGGAGACAGTGTGGACAGGCACTGGGTGTGGTCAAGGTGCAGGTGGGTGGAGACAGTGTGGAAGACAAAAGGGCTGGGTGTGGTCAAGGTGAGGTGGAGACAGTGGGACAGGGCTGGCACTGAAGAAGGTGAGGTGGAGACACTGTGGACAGGGCTGGTGTGGTCAAGGGGCAGAGGAGACACTGTGGACAGGGCTGGAGGTGGTCAAGGTGAGGTGGAGACAGTGTGGACAGGGCTGGTGTGGTCAAGGTGAGGAGACAGTGTGGACAGGGCTGGGTGTGGTCAAGGTGAGGAGAAGAGACAGTGGGACAGGGGCAGGGTGTGGTCAAGGTGAGGGTGGAGACAGTGTGGACAGGGCTGGGTGTGGAAAGGTGAGGTGGAGACAGTGTGGACAGGGCTGGGTGTGGTCAAGGTGAGGAGACACTGTGGACAGGGCTGGGTGTGGTCAAGGTGAGGAGAGACAGTGTGGACAGGGCTGGGTGTGGTCAAGGTGAGGTGGAGACAGTGTGGACAGGGCTGGGTGTGGTCAAGGTGAGGAGACACTGTGGACAGGGCTGGGTGTGGTCAAGGTGAGGAGGAGACAGTGTGGACAGGGCTGGGTGTGGTCAAGGTGAAGAGGAGACAGTGTGGACAGGGCTGGGTGTGGTCAAGGGTGAGGAGACAGTGTGGACAGGGCTGGGTGTGGTCAAGGTGAGGAGACAGTGTGGCACAGGACTGGGTGTGGTCAAGTAAGGAGACAGTGTGGACAGGACTGGGTGTGGTCAAGGTGAG
Source organism: Conus betulinus (assembly GCA_016801955.1). Lineage (NCBI taxonomy): Eukaryota > Metazoa > Mollusca > Gastropoda > Neogastropoda > Conidae > Conus > Conus betulinus. Next base: position 242,673 of record JADBJO010001918.1, on the reverse strand, counting down.
GAGACAGTGTGGACAGGGCTGGGAGTGGTCAAGGTGAGGAGACAGTGTGGACAGGGCTGGGTGTGGTCAAGGTGAGGAGACAGTGTGGACAGGACTGGTGTGGTCAAGGTGAGGTGACAGTGTGGACAGGACTGGGTGTGGTCAAGGTGAGGTGACAGTGTGGACAGGGCTGGGTGTGGTCAAGGTGAGGTGGAGACAGTGTGGGGACAGGGTGGGTGTGGTCAAGGTGAGGAGGAGACAGTGTGGACAGGCTGGGTGTGGTCAAGGTGAGGTGGGAGACAGTGCGGACAGGGCTGGGTGTGGTCAAGGTGAGGAGGAGACATTGTGTGGACAGGGCTGGGTGTGGTCAAGGTGAGGAGGAGACAACTGTGGACAGGACTGGGTGTGGTCAAGGTGAGGAGAGACAGTGTGGACAGGGATGGTGTGTGGTCAAGGTGAGGAGGAGACAGTGTGGACAGGGCTGGGTGTGGTCAAGGTGAGGTGGAGACACTGTGGACAGGGCTGGGTGTGGTCAAGGTGAGGAGGAGACAGTGTGGACAGGGCTGGGTGTGGTCAAGGTGAGGAGGAGACAGTGTGGACAGGGCTGGTGGGTGTGGTCAAGGTGAGGAGACACAGTGTGGACAGGGCTGGGTGTGGTCAAGGTGAGGAGACAGTGTGGACAGGGTTGGGTGTGGTCAAGGTGAGGAGGAGACAGTGTGGACAGGGTTGGGTGTGGTCAAGGTGAGGTGGAGACAGTGTGGACAGGGCTGGGTGTGGTCAAGGTGAGGAGAGACAGTGTGGACAGGGTTGGGTGTGGTCAAGGTGAGGAGAGACAGTGTGGACAGGGCTGGGTGTGGTCAAGGTGAGGAGACACTGTGGACAGGGCTGGGTGTGGTCAAGGTGAGGAGACAGTGTGGACAGGGCTGGGTGTGGTCAAGGTGAGGAGACAGTGTGGACAGGGTTGGGTGTGGTCAAGTGAGGAGACAGTGTGGACAGGGCTGGGTGTGGTCAAGGTGAGGAGACAGTGTGGACAGGGTTGGGTGGTGGTCAAGGTGAGGAGGAGACAGTGTGGACAGGGTTGGGTGTGGTCAAGGTGAGGAGACAGTGTGGACAGGGCTGGGTGTGGTCAAGGTGAGGGAGACAGTGTGGACAGGGCTGGGTGTGGTCAAGGTGAGGAGACAGTGTGGACAGGTTGGGTGTGGTCAAGGTGAGGAGGAGACAGTGTGGACAGGACTGGGTGTGGTCAAGGTGAGGTGAGACAGTGTGGACAGGGACTGGGTGTGGTCAAGGTGAGGAGACACTGTGGACAGGGCTGGGTGTGGTCAAGGTGAGGGAGACACTGTGGACAGGGCTGGGTGTGGTCAAGGTGAGGAGGAGACAGTGTGGACAGGGTTGGGTGTGGTCAAGGTGAGGAGACGTGTGGACAGGGTTGGGTGTGGTCAAGGTGACGGAGACACTGTGTGGACAGGGTTGGTGTGGTCAAGGTGAGGTGAGACAGTGTGGACAGGGTGGGTGTGGTCAGGTGAGGAGACAGTGTGGACAGGGTTGGGGTGTGGTCAAGGTGAGGAGACAGTGTGGACAGGGTTGGGTGTGGTCAAGGTGAGGAGACAGTGTGGACAGGGTCTGGGTGTGGTCAAGGTGAGGAGACAGTGTGGACAGGGTCGGGTGTGGTGTGGACAGGTGGACAGGACTGGGTGTGGTCAGGTGAGGAGGAGAGATGTGGACAGGGTAGGTGTGGTCAAGGTGAGGTGAAGAGCCAGGAGCTGGCATATCTACGGTTCATGACCTCCAGGCCTTTATGTGTATATGAGGTCCAGAGGATAAGAGAGAGAGAGAGAGAGAGAGAGAGAGAGAGAGAGAGAGAGAGAGAGAGAGAAAGAGTGCGTGCTGTGTGCGTGTATGTGCGAGTGTATGTGTGCGAGAGAGAGAGAGAGAGAGAGAGAGAGAGAGAGAGAGAGAGAGAGAGAGGAGAGAGAGAGAGAGAGAGGTGGAGGGGAGGGGCAGAGGGGAGGGCAGAACGGGAGAAATCCACTTTCTCTGTCAGAATGGAAGGGCGGGAGGGAAGTGGCAAGGTCTAGACTGTCTCCTCCTGTGTCAGGTCACTGTGTCAATTGACAGCCTTTACATCTACCTCCTGTCTACACACCTCCCTCCCGCTGTCCATCCCCCCCCTGTCTCTCTCTCTCTTTCGCTCACACACACGCTGCCTATATTTTTTCTCTCAGTGTGTGTCTGCGCGCGCGCGCGCATGTACGCGCATCCACGCACTTGTGCAAAGACGTGTGCGATCCATTCGTTCGTGTGATGCGTGTGCAATTATGTACGAGTGCATGTGCCTTCACAAACACACACACACACTCACAGAGGAGAGGAGGGGAGGAGGGAGGTAGAGAGGGGGAGACAGAGAAGAGAGAGGAGACGGGGGGAAAGGGGGGGGGAGAGAATGAGAAGAGAGAAAGAGAGAGGGAGAGAGAGAGAGAGAGAGAGGGGAGAGGGAGAAGGGAGAAAGAGAGAGTTGAGAGAGAGAATGAGAAAGGCACAGAGAGAGAGAGAGAGAGAGAGAGGGTGACGGGAGAGGAGAGAGAGATCTATAGAGAGAATGAGAGAGAGAGAGAGAGAGAGAGAGAGAGAGAGAGAGAGAGAGAGGAGAGAGAGAGAGAGAGAGAGAGAGAGAGAAAGAGAGAGAGTTTTAAACACCTCGGACAGTGTGTCACAAATGTTATTAGCAAGAAGACGAAGAGAGAACAAGAGGAAGGAAAAGGGAAATTAAGTCTGTAATGAACTTTCCGATGGCGAACGCAGATCATCTTGCTACGCATTTCAGAGATTTTCGCGGGTATCCGTGCCCTCGGTCTTAATAGTCTACACAGAGCATTTGCAGCCTACGGTCATCGAGTTACGCGCATCTTGGTGATCCTAAGTTTGCGAAGAAAACAAAATCACTCCACGTGCTCCGAGGATTGTCCGGATTTACACGAAGGGAAGTAACCTATCAAAGTTCTCCTGTGACAAGAACTCAATTGTGCCCGACTGACAAAACTCGCCCGAGAATGAAATCGATCTGTGGCCCCTTTAACAAGTTCTCCTGTGATGGAAATCAATTTGTGGCCGATTAACAATTTCTCCTGTGATGGAAGTCGATCCGTGGCTGGACCGACAAATTCTCCTTAAGACAGAAATCAATTCGTAGTTGATGACAAATTCTCCCCTCTGATGGAAAATCACGTTGCGACTGTTGACGAACGCTTGTGTGATGGAAATCAGTTTGTGGCCGACTGACAACTTCTCCTGTGACGGAAATCAATGTGTGTCTGTTGACAAACGACCTGTGATCAAAAGCAATTTACGCCTCTCTGACAAGCCTTCCTGCGATGGAAATCAATTCATGGCTGGTGATAAACTCTCGTACGATGGAAATCCATTTGTGGCCGACTGACGAATTTTCCTGTGATGGGGATCAGTTCGAATTTCAATGACAAGTTCTCCTATGACGGATACCAATTTGTGGCTGACTGACACATTCTCCTGCGATGAAAATCAATTTAAGGGGCTGTTGACAACTTTTCCTATGATGGAAATCAATTTGTGGTTGCTGACAAATTCTCGTGTGATGGAAATCAGTTTGAGGCTGTTGACAAATTTCCCTGTGATGGAAATCCAATTGCCTATTTGCCAAACTCCTCTGACTGCAATCTACTTTGTGGTTGGCTGACCTTGATTCTGCAGTTCCGTTCCGAATAGATTGATACTCAATGTCATGACGCTTTTGAAATAAATGAAATGCTGCCACAATCGGTTTCACACAGCCTGTTCAAAACAGTTCCATGCTCATTAAGGCTTACCAAGACATCTCTATCGAGCGACAGTGAGAAGTATTTTACATGCTGTGTCTTTTCCTTCAGAAAAGATCGATTCATCTTCCAATCAATAAAGAACCACCTGCTGTTCACTGGTTTATATAAATTGTGGGGTTTTTCCCACTTTACAATCACGTCACTTTACAAAAAAAAAGTGAAAATTTTGAACATCAACAAACTAATGCTTATATAGTGTGTTCCAATGTTTATTATAACTACCATGTGACAAGGAAATGGCAGGAGACTATTAATGTTACTACGCTAAACAAAAGACGCACCCCCCAAACAAACAAAGAAACAAACATATCCATACGTATGCAAAATGTTAATATATACATGTACATAAACATACTTTCTACGTGCACATATACATACACGCCAACCATGCACAAAATCAAAGAAAAATAAGAAAAACAAAGTCGTAAGCAAAGAGTAAACCCTAAGAACTATAAAATGCATGATAATCAACAACTCACACATTAATCTTTATATGAAGCGTTTAAGAGAGAGAGAGAGAGAGAGAGAGAGAGAGAGAGAGAGAGAGAGAGAGAGAGAGAGAGAGAGAGAGAGAGATGTGTTCTGCTCGAAGATTTTTTCATCATAAACATATGTATCTTTACTTCGCTATTACTGTGTGATCTATGCGAACCACGTCGTGGGTCTCTGACTTCAATTTAGAAAGATACAGGGTCTGTCGTTAGTCTGTGATCTGGACACAGACAGACAGACAGACAGAGAGGGACACAAGACATGAGACACAGACAGACAGACAGACACACACACACACACACACACACATCGCTGCAGAAAAATACGGCTAGTGGCTATAGCACTCTCATCTAGACACCCGACAGATTCCCAGATCCATGATTCAAATCTTGCAGCAAGCGGTGGCCCATTAGCAGGAAAATCCATTTCAATACAGACAAGAACATTAAGCGCAGGCTGAACAAAAAACAAAAAAAAACAACAACAACAACAAAAATGTAGGTAGGGTCGTCCAGTGGCACGAGCTAGCTCTCTCTCCCAGCTGATAGCAGCCGAACTTCACCACGAAGAGAAATCTGTTGGGATGAATGACGGTAGGCAAGGGAAAAAAACGTCCTGAGGTGGGTGCGGAAGAGAAAGATAACAAGGGAACACACAGAGGAGAGAGAGAGAGAGAGAGAGAGAGAGAGAGAGAGAGAGAGAGGGAGGCAGGACAGACGAGAGGGGGAGATAGGGGGAGGATAGAAAGAGGACAGCGAGACAGCAAAGAGGATAAGAGAGATGGTGAGAGATGAAGAGAATGAGAGAGACAGAGGAGGAGGGAGGGAGAGGGGGAGAGAGAGAGAGAGAGAGGGAGGAGAGAGAGAGAAGAAGAGATGAAATCATATGTATCTTTTAATGAGGAGAGCTTGTTATTACTGGGGGGGTTTTTTTTTAACTTTTTTTTTTTTTGTTTTTGAGTTTGTTTTTTTTTGGGGGAGACAGGGGGAGGGACACACACGACACACACGTTTTATTTTTCGCTTTTTTTATTTTTTTTTTTTTGAGGAGGGGTTCTTTTGGGAGGGGGAATATTTTTCTCTCATCTTTTTTTGAACCCCGACAATTTTATGTTTCCATGTATTCAATATTGTGTTTTATTTTTTTTGTTTTATTTTTTTTGTTTTTTAATTCAGGACAATCCCATTTCAAGATTACAGGGGTAATAAACATTTAAGTCGCATGCTAAACAAAAATTTTTTGAAAAAACAAACATGAAACACAAACACACACACACACACACACACAACACACACACAACGAGGATAGGTTGGGTCACGTCCATTAGACACCCGACAGATTTTATGCAGTGGGGGGGTGGGGACCAACAAAAGGAAGAGAAAAATCTGGTTGGATGAAGGGTAGGGCACGGTAGGGGGGGGGGGGGGGGGGGGGGGGGGGTGGGGGAGGGGGGGGGGGGGGGAGAGCGAGAGAGAGTGAGAGAGTAGGGGGGGGGAGAGGGGGGGGTGGGTGGGGGGGGGGGGGGGGGGGACAGCGGGCGCGGGGAGAGATGGTGGAAAGAGAGAGACAGAGGGGCAGCGTTTCCAGAGAAAAGTCACAGCACAGCCTCCCAAGGAGGTGCCCAGCGGGGCGCGGGGTCTGGAATCAGAGAAAATTCACACAGCACTGGAGTTCCCACACTGGATTCCATACTTCCCCACATGGGATTCAGCAGCTTCCAGACAGGATCCAGATGTTTCAACAGGATTCAGCAGCAGTTTCAGAGAGGACTGAATAGCTCCTAGACAAGAATCAACGGCTCCGAGAGCATCCAGTGGTTCCAAAGAGCGGCTCCCAGGGAGAACAGAGTGGCCGCTAGAGAGGACTGTGCGGATTCCAGAGGACTGAGTGGCTTCTAGGGTAGATTGAATGGATTCCACAGAGGACTGAGTGGCTTCTAGGGTAGATTGAATGGATTCCACAGAGGACTGAGTGGCTTCTAGGGTCGATTGAATGGATTCCACAGAGGACTGAGTGGCTTCTAGGGTCGATTGAATGGATTCCACAGAGGACTGAGTGGCTTCTAGGGTCGATTGAATGGATTCCACAGAGGACTGAGTGGCTTCTAGGGTAGATTGAATGGATTCCACAGAGGACTGAGTGGGCTTCTTGGATAGACCGAGTGGATTCCACAGAGGAATGAGTGGCTTCTAGGGTAGTAGATTGAGTGGATTCCACAGATGTCTGAGTGGCTCCTAAAGTTGACTACACGGATGTCCGAGTGGGACCGAGTTGATTCAAAAGAGAACCGAGTTGATTCAAAAGAGGATACAGCATCTTCCAGAGGACCAGGGTGGCTTCTCTCACTAAACGCCTTGTTCAGGACTGAGCGTAGCCAGGAGAAGACAAAGAGTCGCTCCTCTGACTGAAAGGCTCCTTCAGAACCGAGTGAATTCAAGGGAGGATACAGTGTGGCTCTCAGAGAGGATCGACTGGACGCCACAGGGGAATGAAGAGTTCCCCCAAGACGGAGTGGCTCCTAGACAGGACCATGTAGAAGCCAGAGGGCTGAATGTTTCCCACAGAGGACCGACTGGCTCCTGTAAAATGACCCGAGGGCTGAATCACTCCACGAGAGGACCTGGGTGGCCCCTGAAGAGGGCAGAGCCGCTCCCAGGATGAAGTCGTTTCCACGGTTGATTTAATGGCTCTCAGTGTTCCAACACCTCCCAGAGAACATTCTGCAGCTCCTTGGTAGTTCCCCGAGTGATGACCAACTACACAGACTTGTCCTTTGCCAACCCTGGGAGGGCACCTGAGAGACCTGGCACACGGGAGTGACACTGTCAGGAGGTCATCGGTGATCCCTCAACCGCCTCGGTCCAGAGTTCCAAGACGGGTAAGACAAGACCGCAGTCCGTGGGGAGGGGGGGGACCATTCCTACGCAGAAGGTTCCCAGAGAAGACAAACAGTAGTTCACAGAGATTTCATAAATTCCGAGCAAGGATTCAATGTTTCCCACCAGGGGAACTCGATGACTTCCTGCAGGTGGGAGGTGGGGGATTGGAGAAGGGTGGTGTCTGTTCTCCCTGGGAGTGGGGGGAGGGGGGGGGAGGTATCTCACCATATTCAGAGATGGTACCACAATCAGTGCAGGAAAAAAAAAAAAATCAGTAGCCTCAGACAGCAACAGGAGTAAAACAGCAGACACATGAGTCCCAAAACACAGTCTCAAAGTTTGACAACCGATACCATACTTCTCACTTTTAGGATCAATTCCAGTTCAGACAAGACCCCCCCCCCCCCCCCCCCCCCCCCCGGCTCTGATGGCCTGTCGCAACGCGTCCAGCAGTTTGCTCAGCATCAAA
>JADBJO010001918.1:225000-230000 GCA_016801955.1 Conus betulinus | reverse complement strand
GGGGAGAAGAGAGAGAGAGAGAGGAGAGAGAGAGAGAGAGAGAGAGAGAGAGAGAGAGGGAGACAGACAGAGGAGCAGGCATAAAACAACCTAAAAAACATGACCCCTCTCCACTGTCCTAACAACAGTAAAACTCTTTGAACAGCACAAGCTGTTTACCAGAGCACGTATGTCCGCCTTCGCCTTTTACCTTAAGATGTGACAGCGGAGAAATTCGGAGCGGAATTAAAATGGGTACGAAAATTCCATCTATCAAGGGAAAAAAAAAAAAAACAAGGACAAATTATGCTGAATAAATTAAAAGTACATAAATCACTTAATACCTAAGTCACCATACAAAAAAAAACAAAACAAACCCGAAACGAAACACACACACAAACGCGCGCGCATGCACGCATGCGCACACCCACACGCACACACACACACACACACACATACTATGGTTACCTACAGAGACACGCAGAGGCTGGCCGGTGGCAGTGGCCTCGCAACACACAAGCAGAAACTAACCATTGATGACAGCAACAGCGACGACGTCGGCGATGACAACATCCCAACCATGCAGAAACCCAAGAGGTCGCCACTGGTGTGGTTAGCCGTCGCTGAGGATCTATCATCACCGTCACCGTCACCATCATCACCATCATCATCATCATCATCATCAATCATCGTGTTGATGAAGAAGCCACCGGAGGTGTCCTTCAAGTAACACTGAGCCGATCTTTTCAGGGGGCTCGCGTTGAGCCATTGTTTCCAGGGGGACTCATATTGAACCATTGTTTCCAGGGGGACTCATGATATATATAAAGATGAATATATAGACAGCAAGGGTCCTAGGACCCACCTAGGTTCTGGCTAGATTCAGCTTGTCCAAGCTGCAGCTAGCTAGAACCTAGCTGGACCCTAGTACCCTTCCTGTAAGCCATGGTGAGCTGATGTTTCCAGGGCGACTCGTATCGAACTGATCTTTTCATGGGGACTCATATTCAGCCGATGTTTCCAGGGGGACTCATATTCAGCCGATGTTTCCAGGGGGACTCGTGGTGAGCTGATGTTTTTCCAGGGGGACTCATGGTGAGCCGATGTTTCCAGGGGGACTCATACTGAGCCGATGTTTCCAGGGGGACTCATACTGAGCCGATGTTTCCAGGGGGACTCACGGTGAGCCGATGTTTCCAGGGGGACTCATATCGAACAGATCTTTCCATGGGGACTCATACTCAGCTGATGTGTCCAGGGGGACTCGCGCTGAGCCAATCTTCCGGCGGACTCATACTGAGCTGCTGTTTCCCAGGGGACGCATCCTGAAAGCGACGCAAACTTAGAACCCGCTCCCTTGCCATGCGCAGACGGTGATATTATGGGACAAATGATTCGCTAGTTGCTCACGAGAATGCGTTAATATCATGAAGTTCAGATTCGCCTCACATGAGTCCAGACCCTGATTTCTACGTTGTTCCCTCCCCCCTCCCTTCAACCACCCCCTCCCCACACACACAGAGTCCAAGTGTCCTCCTCCTCCAAGAAGAAGAAGAAACGTTCCATGAAACAACAGGAACGCGGACAAACTGTTCTCTCTACGCACCATCTTCGACCCACAAGCACGAGGCAGATCTTCCGGACGTTTGGAGGTAAAAAGTTGTTCATGTCGTACCGGGCAGACACAACGGACGATCAGTGATTTCTACAACCCGCTGCTTCTTTCCCACGTCAACAGGACGGGGTCTATGACCAGAGGGAAAGAAAAAAAAACAACAAAACACAACAACAAAAACCACTGTCGACAAGCATCGGACTCAAGAACAAGGGATCTTCACCACTGACATTCCTATGTCCAGCACCAACCGCTGGTGTTTTTTTTTTTTCTTTCTTTTTTTTTTCCCCCCCTTTGACAATCACAACATATTTGTCACGGTTCTCTCCTCCTCTCCCTCCAGACCCCCTTCTTCATCCCGCCGCTGCCTAACAACACACGAGAAGATCAGAAGCAGTCTCCAGAAGTGGGTGTTTTTTTTTTTTTTTTTTTTTATCACTATTATCTTATTATCATTTTTTTTTTTTTTTTCTTTTTTTTTTGGTGACTAGTCAATCACTGATCCGGTTCCAGATCACAGGAGCGTGGCCGCACGATGACCCACCCACCCCACGCCAGCGGTCCGCATCACTGACTTGCATGACTATGATGGCGCCGGCGGCGTCTCAAGCGTGGCCGTTGTCGTCGTCGCTACCAGTCGTTTGTGCAACCAGTGATGGTGATGAAGAACTCTCTCTCTCTCTCCTCCCTCCTTCTCCGGACATCCACCCCCCACCCCTCCTTTTCTCCCCCCCCCTTCTCTTTTCTCTTCCTCCCTCCTCGCTTGAGTGGTATGGCGAGGGTATCCCGACGACTCGATGGGGGAGGGGAGTAGGACGGACGATGCCGCTTTTATCTTTTAGTCCCTCCTCCCCCCCCCCCCCCCCCCCCCCCCCCCCCCCCCCCCCCCCCCACTACAGTTCAGATTTCTTTTCTGCGTGCCTCTGTCTGGAAGTCTCTTTATCAGATTAATTCTGCTCTCTCTATATGTGTGTGTGTGTGTGTGTGTGTGTGTGTGTGTGTGTGTGTGTGTGTGTGAGTGTGAGTGTGTGAGAGAGAGAGAGAGAGAGAGAGAGAGAGAGAGAGAGAGCGAGAGCGTGTGTTGTGGTGTCTCCAAATCGAAGAATCATGTCTTCTTTGTAGGCTTTGTTCCGTCAGAATGAACAAGTTTTATCCCACTCTCTCCTCTCTCCTATCAGTCGGTCAGGTCGATTCTTCTTCCCCTTCTCTCTCTCTCTCTCTCTGTGTGTGTGTGTGTGTGTGTGTGTGTGTGTCCTTTTTGTGTGTGTCTGTTTGCTAGTCTGGATTCCTCTCTCTCTCTCTCTATCTCTCTTTGTAAGTGTGCGTGCGTGCGTGCGTATGGCGCGCGCACTTTCATATATATGTGTGAGTGTGTGCTTCACTCTCCCTTTTCTGGTCCACTTCTCTCCCTCCACCCCGTCACTTTGCCCCCGCCCCCCCCCCCTCCTCCCCTTTCCCTCCACCCCCCTTTGGCCCTCCCCCCCTCCCCCTTTCCCTCCGCCCACTTCTTGTGCTAACGAAATCGATGATTAAAGTCGGTTGTGACGGGTTCCAGAGGCAGAGTTTTCCTTCTGGTAACATCATTCCCCCCCAATACCAGACAGAAAGGATCAGACGGTTTACTTGCTTCATTAAGCCTTCCGTCACATCACAGAGAGAGGGGGTGGGTGGGTGAGTGAGAGAGAGAGAGAGAGAGAGAGAGAGAGAGAGAGAGGCAGAGAGGGAGGGAGCGAGGGGGGGAGAGAGAGAGAGAGAGAGAGAAGTGAGGGAGCGCGCGCGCGCGCGCGCGAGAGAGAGAGAGAGAGAGAGAGAGAGAGAGAGAGAGAGAGAGAGAGAGAGAGAGAGAAGACCGGAGAAGGCGATGGGGGACGAGAGAGAGAGAGAGAGAGAGAGAGAGAGAGAGAGAGAGAGAGAGAGAGAGAGGCGCGCACACAACACACACACACACACACCACACACACACACACAAACGTAGCCGTTGTCTCTGAAGGACTAAAATGAATGTTAGTAGGACGGACAGGTACAGACACCCTTCATCAGATGGCCACCAGACGTTTCAGAGTTGTTTTGGCATGTGAGTTCGTTTCGTTTCGTCAGGCCATGATTGTGAAAACAAAGGACTCCGGGAGACCAAGTCACTCCACACTCCGCCAACAGGGCCGGCAGCCGCCGACGTAAGCCGAAAACGAATGACGCCAGTCCCAAAATAAACCCCGACGACAAAACTGTCTTCACCCCCCACCCCCCTCCACCCCTTCCAAAATTTCCTGCCCCCAATTCTTCATTCTCACACTGCCGACTACCGACAATGTCCCACCACCACCACTTTTCAACATCCTCTTCCTTTTCACCCACCCCCCCCCGCCCCCCCCCCCCCCCCCCCCCCCCCCCCCCCCCCCCCCCCATTCCGCCTCCCTTCATGGTGGCGAGCTGAATGTTGTCCCACGCCAAGTTTTGGCCGGGCGTATTAGTCCAGCGGAACAATAAATCACGCACCTTTTCCTTTTTTTAACCTTTAAACCAGAGTTGTTTAACTGGTCAGTGCTCATCGACTGCCGTCTTCCCCCGAACAAGACGAGGTCAAAGGGAACAGTGGTTGTAGGAAGATCAAAGGGGAACTGGACAACAGGTCTTCAGCGAGAAAAAAAAAAAAAAAAAAAAAAACCTCCCTCAGACAAGCCGTACCTGCCTTCACTGTAAGGGGGCCGGGCCACATCCAGGTCATGACTCCCGGATGCCCTTCTATTCATTTATTTATTTGCTGGCTTGCTGGGATTCGAAACCGCCAACTTTTGGGTGGGCGTCTCAAGGCGGCGTGCCTTTTTTTCAGACGGACGTCTGACCCTTCTGCTAACGGACAATGTTCTACGTTGGGAAATTCAAGCTTTATGAAGTTCAGTTTAGTTCCTCCTCGACCGGATTCAGCTGGAATTCTTTTCAGCTGCCTCTGCCATTACCTTCAGGGTTCTTACCTGAAAATTCCAAGCTGTTTCATGAGATCACAGTTGCTGAGCCTACAAATCCCCCTGCTGAAACCTCTATGGCGAGAACCTGGGCCTGGAAGCAGGATTCCCTCAAGCTGCGGGCTGGACTGGCAGGCGAACTTCTCAGCCTCGTACAACTGAGCTCCACCCATTCTGCTTTCGTACGGCGCAGCGAGTTCGATCAGAATCATTTCGTTTCGATGAATCTGAATGGAGAACAACATTCAGTTTTCATGCCACTCTTTCTGGTGACAGCCTGCAGGTGGTTCTACCATCCTGGAAGGTCCACTGTGCGTTCCCAGTCATCTCTCTCTCCATCCCGTAAACCCTGCTGCCTTGCTCTTAATGTCACTGCTATTCCTATGATTTGTGTCCTCCAGGAGTGTAGAACTTCGTGTCTGGAGCGTAGTAGTGCTTTCTTC
>JADBJO010001918.1:202500-215000 GCA_016801955.1 Conus betulinus | reverse complement strand
ACACTGCAGATTTCGGCAGACAGTGCGTTAGGCGGCGATTGGATTCGGTGCCAAGTTACATTATCTTTAGTCATCGTCTCGGGGATGATAATACAGGAACTTGATGAGGAAAAGACAATGACCCATAACAGTTTATAGAGTGAGTGAGAGAGTGAGAGAGAGAGAGAAAGAGAGAGAGGGGGGGGGGGGGGGGGCTGCCATTACAGGGGACCGAGGAGAAAGGCGGGCACCTATCACACCTTACGTACAAACCGCCAGAAAGTTAAAAATATATTTGAACTATTATACTTCAACACAATACTTATGGAAACGATGGTTTCTACCCTAAACTACTTTACGTTATTGTATAAGTTTCTCTCGTGTTTGTAAAAGGGTTCACATGTTCTTGTTGATGATGTGATTGCTGTGTTCTCTCCCTTCTTCCCATTTTCCACGTTATTCATGTTGTTTTTTCTGCTACTGTGTCTCTGTTTTTCTCTTTCGGCCTTTTTTTTTTTTTTTTTTTTTTTTTTTTTTTTGCTGTGTGTTTGTTTTTGTTTTTCTTTTTCAATGTTTCCTTAAAAAAAATCCCAAGCATGAAGTGAAATGCTTAGCATATTGTGAATATATTTAACCGCCAATATATTGTAAATGTCTATTTGAGCACAGTATAAGCCTAGGGCCTGTTGTTGCTCATTTGTCCCTGTCAATTATGGATGTATTCTGTTCATTTGTTTTACTGAATTAAAAGTTATTGAAACCAAACCGCCAGAGAACGACAACACCTCCACTTAGCTTCGGCGCCGGCAGAACTGCGACTCGCAACGTTAGGCTCCCAACTGGGCGCTGTCCCGCTGAGCCAAGCAGTCACACCGCGGATACCAACGAAGGTAATACGGTTTTTGTCAGTACAACACTATGTTAATCTGACAGTAAATGGTTTCAGTCAGTAAATACGTTTTTGTAACGGAAACCCTAAACCCCCCCACCCCCCCCCCCCCCCCCCCCACAACCCCCCCCCTTCTCCGGAATACAGAACACAAGTAATAGACCCCCCCCCCCCCCCCCCCCCCCCCCCCCCCCCCCCCCCCCCCCCCCGTCGTGAAGACGAAAGTGCTGGGGTTGTTTGTGGGGTGGGAGAGCTTTTTCTGACGAGACAGCGTGAACAAAAGCACTCACAGGCGAAGCGCTAATTGATCCCACAGTTTCACGACAGCCCCGCCGACCACACAGACCCTTTAGGGCTGTCTCGGAGAAGAAGAAGAAATAGAAGGAGAAGAAGACGAAGAAGAAGAAGAGACGACGAAGAAGAGGAAGAATAAGGAGGAGAAGAAGAGGAAGGAGGAGAAGGAGGAGGAGGAGGAGGAGGGGGGGAGGGGAAAAGAGCGCGATGGTTGGAAGGAAGAAATACAATTTCAGAACAAACTAGCGGATAAAAAGGAAGAAGAAGAAGAAGAAGAAGAGGAAGAGAGAGAGAGAGAGAGACGAGAGGAGAGAGAGAGAGAGAGGACGAGAGAGAGAGAGAGGAGAGAGAGAGAGAGAGAGAGAGATTTTTTAATTGTCCATTCAGCACTCGAGTCCTATAGACAAGGGGGGAAACAATCGTCTTCACACGATATCAAAAGCTGACATTTCCTATGTACACACGCTCAGTAAAACACACGTCTCCACCTTTTTCTCTCCCACCCCGTTCCCTGAGAGAGAGAGAGAGAGAGAGAGAGAGAGAGAGAGAGAGAGGAGAGAGAGAGAGAGAGAGAGAGAGAGAGGGAGAGAGAGAAGAGAGAAAGAAGGCAGAGTCCAAGAGAATTAAAAAAAAAAAACAAAAAAAAAAACCGACAAGGAAAACTAGAAATCACCGACAAGGAATTCCGCTCGGACCATGACGACATACTTCATATAATTTAACGCTCAACAAAGGGTGGGGGGAACCGGACAGAATGTTCCTAATATAAGAGGTGGTAGTTGGGATTTTTTTTCAAGGGGGGGGGGGGGGGGGGGGGGGATAAGAGGGGGGTTGGGATTTTGGGGGACAGGGGGGGGGGTTGGGACAAGCGCTGGGGGACCGGAAAAGCGACAGAAACAGTGGACCAGTGCCCTCTGCCAACCCCCTCCCCCCCCCCCCCCCCCCCCCCCCACCACCACCACCCACCCACCCCCGGGACCAGCAAAGCATGACTCACACAGCAAAGCAAATGACGGGACGACACAAGCAAAAAAGAAACCCTCTCTCTTCCCTCCCCCCCCCCCCCCCCCCACACACACACACCTACCCGCCATCCCCCCACAAGACAAACACACAGCAGCCAGACACGGGTATCGATCCCTCCACCCAACGCTGCCAGCCACCCGGCCACCCAGACACCTACCCCGTTTCTCGCTGGCCCCCCCCCCCCCCCCACCCCCACCCCCCACACTTCCTTCCTCTTCCCGTCCTGTCTCCTCCTGACTGCTGCCAGAGGGACCAAGACCCATGACCTACATTCCAGCAGCACTTTCCACCGGAGCCAGTCTGTCTGGATTGGGACCGCGTTCAGCCTTTCTTTTCAACGCCCTTCCATCCGACCTCCTCCCCCCCCCCCCCCCCCACCCCCCCCCCCCCCCCCCCCCCCGCGCTTCATTCTTTCTGTCATGTCTGGATTTAAGAAATGAGAAATGTTCACATGATTCTATTATTCGCTACAATAGAACATGTCACATTTCCCGACCTTTAGGGTCTGTCTGACCCAAGTGTGTGTGTGTGTGTGTGTGTGTGTGTGTGAGAGAGAGAGAGAGAGAGAGAGAAGAGAGCGTGTGTGTGCGCGCGCGCGCGCGGGCGTGCGGTGTGCGCGCGTGTGGGGTGTGTGGTGGGGGGGGGGGGGGGGGGGGGGGGGGGGAGGGTTTAAGGCACCAGACTCTTGTTCCCAGGTCCCTGTGGTACGCCTCCTGTTGGATGGAACCAGGCTGAATGCTTCACCTGTACACACTGCAATACCCTCCTGGTCCTTCGGGCCAGAGCAAGACCCCCGTGTGTGTGAACGTCTGCACCGAGAATCTTGCATGCCTGTGAACGTCTGCACAACGGAGAATCTTGCGATCATGGAAAGACGTGTGAACGTCTGCACTGAGAATCTTGCATGTATGTACACGTCTGCACTGAGAATCTTGCATGTATGTACACGTCTGCACTTAGAATCTTGCATGTATGTACACGTCTGCACTGCAATCTTGCAGAATCTTGCATGCATGTGAACAACGTCTGCACCGAGAATCTTGCATGCCTGTACACGTCTGCACTGAGAATCTTGCATGCCTGTACACGTCACCGTCTTGCATGTATGTACACCCTCACGAGAATCTTGCATGCCTGTACACGTCTGCACTGAGAATCTGCATGTATGTACACGTCTGCACTGAGAATCTGCCTGCTGTACACGTCTGCACCGAGAATCTTGCATGCCTGCACACGTCTGCACTCTGAGAATCTTGTATGTACGTACAACCCCATCCACTTTTCTGAGAAGAACAGGCCGTTGCGTGCCAGTGGATTGAACGACACACACACACACACACACACACACACACACACACACACACACACACACACCAACACAGCACATGCACTCTTCAAGGCTACATCATTCACAAAACTGAGGCGTCATCAAGACACGCCCACCAGTTCCAGCCAACAGGCATCCAGTTTGTTGTTCATCAGCTGACACGACAGTCACATTGAAAACAAACAAAAAAAAACAAAAAAAAAAAAAAACAATATTCTGCAAGCCAGCACCGTCGGTTCTGTGTTCTCTTCCTCCATGCTACACGACGTCATACTCTGTGTCTGTGTGTGTGTGTGTGTGTGTGTGTGTGTGTGTGTGTGTGTGTGTGTGTGTGTGTGTGACTCGCTATCAGAGACGCCTAGTTCACGATCTCCAGACTCAGTGACCATGCTCGTTCACACCAATAAAACCAAGCAATCCGCCAATTCACTGATAATCACCTATTGGCAGAAGCGGGGGCGGGGGGAGGAGAGACAGTGCTACACAGAATGACGAACCTCCCATCAGGCCTTTTTTTTTTTTTTTTTTTTTTTTTTTTTTTTTTTTAAAATTAAAGTGTGGTTGAGATCATTACCTTACTGGGTCTAGAGCATCTTGGTGGGCTTCAACGAGATTCATTTCACGTGGCGGAACAGGGAAGGAAAAAAAGCTGAATTATCGCTGCCTCTTTTCATTGCTGCTGTCGGTGTGTGACTGCCCCCCCCCCCCCCCCAAACTCCCACCCCCCTCCCCCGCCCTGGAATGGTGATCGTCATCTGCCCTATCACCTGGACTGGGTGCGAATGTTAACCCTGAACATAACCACAGCCCTTCAAAACATCTTGCATTTTCCCACTGCTAGTTACAGCGACCCGAGGTGAGTGACGAGATCAACGTCCTACCGGGCCAAGGCGTGGATGACCCTCAGAAGAGGTCTGAACAGCCCGGCGACTTCTGCTGAACGGTGTTCCCAAGACCACAGTTGTTTTGCCTTGGTGCCGGATGTGGTTCTTCCTCCTTAAAACCCAAGGTGAACAGCACCCAGACTTCAACAAGAAGGATGCATACGACCTGCTGCCCTGACCAGACCACATGAGCATTGTGAGACTGTGGGCAGGGCACTCCAGACTCAAGCACCACATGTTCACAAAATTCCACATCGGCAAGTCTTGGGGGTTCCCATGCGGTACAACCTCAATGACTTTGGAACACTTCCTGCAGGACTGTCCCACACATCAAAAGCTAAGAGCAGAGACCTGGCCTGCTGACACACTGACGAGGGAAGAGGGCTCTACGGATCTCTGGAGGGCCTCCGCTGCACAGCAACCTTCGTCAGTGCCTCTGGGATTCCTGTCTGTGTGTACAAAGAAGAACAAGACCAAGATCCCTATGATCCAAGGCAGTCTGTTCGGACACAACCGCTCTCGCTGACCAATCCTCTGACCGACGTTGTGGACAACATAAGCAAAACGCATCCCCACCAGAGTACGTGGGAAGGTCATTTGGACCGTGTCTCTGGACTCCATACTGGTCTTGTTGTGGGCGAGACAGAGAAGGCGTGGCGCGGGGGCGGGGGGGGAACCCTTTGGTCTTCTTTCCTTTCTTTTTGTGTGTCCCCCCCCCCTCCTCCACGCCACCCCCATACATTAAGCAAGTCTCAACAAGACGCGCGGCGGATCACCAATGCGGCCCCTTCGCCTTGATCGCTTCGATCAAGCGGATGTCCCCAATTCTAAGCCCATCCGACTAAATGACGGCTCTGATGCCTCTGTCTGGCGACTGTACTGCCATCAGTCGGAGGACCGTCTGAGAGAACAATTAGCCTGGACGTACCAGAGTGTCGTGGCTGATGAGCTCCTTAAGAGAGAGAGAGAGAGAGAGAGAGAGAGAGAGAGAGAGAGAGAGAAGAGCAGGGGAAAAGGGAGATCAATCTGATTAGACATCATAGCCTCCTCTATTCCCCTCCTTACGGGACCAACATTTTCTACGTAGGGGAGAGTCAGGAAACACTGGTGATAGGCCACCAACTATCGTCATTCGTCATTCGGAGAGTCAGGAAACACTGGTGATAGGCCACCAACTATCGTCATTCGGAGAGTCAGGAAACACTGGTGATGGGCCACCAACTATCGTCATTCAGATCGGCCAGTCCCTTTCCATCAAACTGACTGTGGCGAAACAATCACCGGTGGTTATACACACGTTATCGACTATAAACGGGTTTTTCTTCGATTGTTTGCCTCGGTTTTTTTTTTTTTCACAGACTTGTCATTCACGAAAATATGAATGCACAGTGTTTGTCAACTTTAAACCATTTCATGAAACGACAAGGGACGGGAGAGTAGGAGGAGGAAGAGGATTGGGGGGTGGGGGGGGGGGGGGGGGGAATCATTTGACTTGTAAAGTAAGCAATGGAAGAACACTGAACTGCACTCACAACCAACAGATCAACAGGAGGATTAACAGAAAGAGGCTGCTTGGGTGGGGGGATGCAGGGCGGGCAAGAACGAGCGGGCGGTGGGCAAGGGCAAGAAACAGAACAAGCAGGGTGGGCAAGGGCAAGAACGAGCGGGGTGGGCAAGGGCAAGAACAGAACGAGCGGGGTGGGCAAGGGCAAGAACGAGCGGGATGGGCAAGAACAAATGGGGTGGGCAAGAATGAGCGGGGTGGGCAAGGGCAAGAACGCATGAACGAGCGGGGTGGGCAAGAAGAAGAGGGGCGGGCAAGAACGAGCGGGTGTGGCATGCAAGAACAAGAGAGGTGGGCAAGAAGAGCAGGGTGGGCAAGAACAAGATAGGTGGGCAAGAATGAGCGGGGTAAGCAAGGGCAAGAACAAGCGGGTTGGGCAAGAAAGAGAGGGTGTGCAAGAACGAGCAGGGTGAGCAAGGGCAAGAACAAGCGGGGTGGGCAAGAACAAGATAGGTGGGCAAGAACGAGCAGGGTGAGCAGGGGGCAAGAACAGCGGGTTGGGGGCAAGAACAAGATAGGTGGGCAAGAACGAGCAGGGTGGCAAGAACAAGGGGCAAGAACAAGCGGGTTGGGCAAGAAACAACAGAGGTGGGCAAGAACGAGATGGGTGGGCAAGAATGAGCGGGGAGTGGGCAAGACAAGCGGAGAGTGGGCAAGAACAAGAGCAGAAAAGGCAAGGACGAGCGGGGAGTGGGCAAGAACAAGCAGAGAGTGGGCAAGAACAAGCGCAGAAAAGGCAAGGACGAGCAGGGTGTGGGCAAGAACAAGCGGAGAGTGGGCAAGAACAAGCGCAGAATAGGCAAGAACAAGCGGGGAGCGGGCAAGAACCAGCTGGGTGGGCAAGAACGGAAGGCGAGAACAGGCGATAAGCTATACCTTCAACGAGTTTGATCAAACTGACCAAAGTAACCTAGATGACAATGCTCTTCTCCCCTCCATCCCTTTCCAAATGAAGGTGACTGACTGTGTGTGTGTGAGTGCACGCTCACCCCCACACACACCTTTCCCCTCTGAGAACAGCCACGATAGCAAGACAAGTCAGCCACTTGTTCAGTGATGATCCGTGAGCCCCTGATCACTGTGCACGAGAAGGGCAGAGGAGTGGGAAGGGGCGGAGAAGGGGAGTGGGGTAGGCGCCGTGCGTGTATACATGTGTGTGTGTGTGTGTGTGAACAATGTATTCACTCCTTTAAATAGTAAGGGGGAAAAACTGAGACTTCTTGGGAGTCTGTACTGTATGCCTGCCCCCCCCCCCCCCCCCCCCCCCCCATTCCTCCGTCAACTGTGTGTGTGTGTGTGTTCTACACGCCCACATCTCCAGCCCCCCTCCCCCACTCCTTACTTTGTTAATGCTCTCTGAAAGCAGAAAAAAAAAATCCAATTTAGCACACACACACGCACACATATACATATACGCTCGCGCGCGCACACACTCAAAACACACACAACTGCTTTGGTGGGAGGCAAAAAGCCTTGCGCAGGGCGCACTGGGGCAGCGGGAGGGAGACGGTGGTGGGTGGGTAGCCATTAATGCACGCCTAACAGCCGCCATTCCTTGGGTGTTTCCTGTGCTCAGCATTATCAGCTAGCACTATCATCCCCCCCAGGGAGATGGACCCTGAGGAGAAGAGTAGTCTGTTCATCATCAGGCACACCTCGCTTAGACAGCACATGTCAGCACTGCCCCCCCCCCCCCCCCCCCATCCAAAATTCTTCGCTGGGTCTGTCCAGGACAGCAACTAGTGTAAGGTCACTACTCTCCTCCTTCCTCTCCCCCTCCCTCCCTCCCCCCAGCTATGGGGTGTGGCCGTCTCGGTGACTGAGCAAACCGATCGATGTCGCGGCAGTCAGGCGTTGTGAGGTTCGATTCCCCCACTGTTCCGCACGGCGCCCAGCCCTTCAGACTTGGACGATGGCTGTCGCTTGTTTCTTCAACCTGTTGTGTTGAAGGTGTCTAGTGGTGGTAGGATGGTCCTCCCCCTGCTGCCCCCCCCCCCCCCCCCCCACACACACACGCACCCACACTCCCCTTTCTTTAGAAATCCTAATCCCCCGCTGTCATATTCACATCCTATGGATGTCGAACCTCAGGCGTCACTAAGCGCGCACTGTGAATGAATCTGACAATGAGAGAGAGAGAGAGAGAGAGAGAGAGAGAGAGAGAAAAGGTTGCTTACAGTCTAGCTGAACGCAAAGCGGCCATATTAGGGTTGTCACTGCGGTGAAGTCTACTCACAAGTTCAAAAAAAAAAAAAAAAAAAAAAAAAAGCACCCTCGTCCACCCAACCCTTTAAAACACAGAGAGAGAGAGAGAGAGAGAGAGAGAGAGAGGAAGATGAAGAAGACAAGGGGGACACCCGGGAGGTCGGTGCTATGAAGAAGAGAAGCCGGATCACAATGCAAATCACGTGCGCCTCATTAGAGCTCCGCCACTGGCTATTTGTCAGCCTGTCACTTAGCAACCAAAGGTGGGTCTCCGCTAGGTACAGACGTCACTCCCCCCCCCCCCCCCCCCATCCCACACCACCACCACCTCCATATCCTCACCGTCCACGCAACCGCAGGCAGTGGTGAGTTTGCGGCGATCTTCAGCGAGTGAGCGAGTGAATTAGTGAGTGGTCAGTCCCGCCGGCAATCAGTCAAATCATGATGTCGTTTTACGGGCATGCCGACCTCCGCGGGCCACACCTCAGGGCAGCAAAGCAAGATAGGAACCGAACCGTACACAGTGTTAGTGCCCAGATGGCAATGCCACAAGACTTAAGTTACGTCTGACAGCAACAAACCTGTATAACGAAAAAAGTTTGTCACCAAGCAAATGCTACTCGAATAAATTAAAAAACAGTAATCAGCCCCTACCTTCCCCAAAAATTGTCTTGGTATATTTCTCACACAAACAGAGGTGTGTGTGTGTGTGTGTGTGTGTGTGTGTGTGTGTGTGTGCACGTGCGTGCGTGTGTGTGTGTGTGTGTGTGTGTTGGTGCGCGAGTGTGGGGTGGGGCTGGGGGGGGGGGGAGCAGGTGTCGTTCATTTTCGTTTTGAAGCAGTTTCAATAAATCTCAAAATCTAATATTTCGTCAGTTTAGTCACATCTTCACAAACGACTATGGTTGAGCTATGCTGACTAAAAATGGCGCAGAGGACAAACGGTAACGGATACGCATGCGCAGTCCATATAAACAATCTCTGGTGGTAAAAGTCCACAGATTCAGCATTCAAGCAATGTCCGATGTAATGTACAGAACGAAACTTCGCTCGAACCTTTGCTTGGCATGTTGAATCATTTTGGGGTGTATTCTGTGCAAAATGGCGTACAAAATACGCCCAAAGCGTAGGGACAGGCGGGTCCGGGGATAATGATCAGCTAACAAAACACATGAGGGTACATTTCAGAACGAGACCTTCATACAATCTGCAGTCAACTGCTTGTGCCTGTTATTTGTATACCCCCCCCCCCCCCCCCCCCCATCACTCACAGACACGACAGAATGTCATGTAAAGCGCCCACAAAGAGAAAAGCCAGCATTGAGGAGCTCTTTTAGATACTCTTCATCCACGATCGTAACATTTCATCAATTTGGTTTTTTTTTTTTTTTTTTTTACCTCTGTTTAATTTCTGCCTTTTTCGAGAGTCCACTGTACGCACCACTGCCTGAAAACCTGTACCCCCTGGCACCAACTGTCCAGACAGACAGACATACCAGGCCCCCCCCCCCCACCCCACCCCTCATCACGAAGACCCCTGACCTTGCACAGCCCCAGGGCTCTCAGGACAGTCGTCTCCCCCTTCTCGATCAGTCTAGTGTGGTAGATCACCACAGCCCAGGGTCGGACTACGGCCCCCTCTCCGATCCCTGTTGTGTAGATCACCACAGCCCAGAGTCGAACTATGGCCCCTTCTCCGATCCCTGTTGTGTAGATCACCACAGCCTGGAGTCGGACTATGGCCCCTTCTCCGATCCCTGTTGTGTAGATCACCACAGCCTGGAGTCGGACTATAGCCCTTTCTCGATCCCTGTTGTGTAGATCACCACAGCCTGGAGTCAGACTATGGCCCCTCTCTGATCCCTGTTGTGTAGATCACCACAGCCTGGAGTCAGACTATGGCCCTCTCCGATCCCGTTGTGTAGATCACCACAGCCTGGAGTCGGACTATAGCCCTTTCTCCGATCCCTGTTGTGTAGATCACCACAGCCTGGAGTCAGACTATGGCCCCTCTCCGATCCCTGTTGTGTAGATCACCACAGCCTGGAGTCGGACTATGGCCCCTCTCCGATCCCTGCTGTGTAGATCACCACAGCCTGAAGTCGGACTATAGCCCTTTCTCCGATCCCTGTTGTGTAGATCACCACAGCCTGGAGTCAGACTATGGCCCCTCTCTGATCCCTGTTGTGTAGATCACCACAGCCTGGAGTCGGACTATGGCCCCTCTCCGATCCCTGTTGTGTAGATCACCACAGCCTGGAGTCGGACTGTAGCCCTTTCCTTTCTCCGATCCCTGTTGTGTAGATCACCACAGCCTGGAGTCAGACTATGGCCCCTCTCCGATCCCTGTTGTGTAGATCACCACAGCCTGGAGTCAGACTATGGCCCCTCTCCGATCCCTGTTGTGTAGATCACCACAGCCTGGAGTCGGACTATGGCCCATCTCCGATCCCTGTTGTGTAGATCAGACTATGGTCCCCTCTCTCATCCCCGTTGTGTGGGTCAGACTATGACCCCCTCTCCAATCCCTGTTGTGCGAGTCAGACTATGGCTCTCTCTCTCTGATCCCTGTTGTGTGGGTCAGACTATGACCCCCCTCTCCGTCCCCGTTGTGAGAGTCAGACTATGGCCCTCTCTCCGATCCCCATTGTGTGGGTCACACTATGGCCCCCTCTCCGATCCCGTTGTGTGGGTCAGAGACTGGCCCCTCTCCGATCCCCGTTGAGTGGGTCACACTATGGCCCCCTCTCCGATCCCCGTTGTGTGGGTCCCTATGGGCCCCCTCTCCGATCCCCGTTGTGGGTCAGACTATGGCCCCTCTCCGATCCCCGTTTGTGTGGGCCACACTATGGCCCCCTCTCTGATCCCCGTTGTGTGGGTCACACTATGGCCCCCTCTCCGATCCCCGTTGTGGGTCAGACTATGGCCCCCTCTCCGATCCCCGTTGTGTGGGTCACACTATGGCCCCCTCTCCGATCCCCGTTGAGTGGGTCACACTATGGCCCCCTCTCCGATCTCCGTTGTGTCGCGCGCCGTCCGCTCGCTTCGTCCGTCCACGCTGTGCAAAATCAACCTGTTCTGCTACCCCCCCCCCCCCCCCCTCCCCGAACTGGGATAGCGACAGCAGGAGGGTTATCAAGACAGCTTCAAGGCCGAGGCCTTATCATCTTCAAACGTTTTTTTTGTTGTTTTTTTTTTATTCCGATCTGGTGACTGTACTACTAAAACCAACAAATAGCAACGATAACGAAGAAAACAACTTTAACGAAAAAAAAAAAAAAAGTAACATTACCGGAACTGTCCCGCCAACAAAACACCTCTCCGCTGAGTTGCTGAATTGTCTGACGAGAGAGAGAGAGAGAGAGAGAGAGAGAGAGAGAGAGGGGGGGGGGGGGGGGGGGGGACGCGTGGGCGCAGAGAGCGAGAGCGAGAGAGCGAGGGGGGGGGGGGGGGGTGGTGACAGCGAGAGACAGCTCCAGAGGGCTGCAGCAGCTGATTTGCTGGGTAAGTCTATATTCCATCGATTGACACTGGAGTCGACCTCACAGCACCGACAGCAGCGCTCAAAATAGCCGTCACGCACTGTGCACATGCTCCCTCCCTCTCTCTCTCTCTCTGACGCCGTCTGCCCCAGTGACAATCATAATAAAAAAAAAAAAAAAAAAAAAAAAAAAGTAGGTTGGCAGGTCAGGGCTGGCGAAGCCAACGACCCAGCGACACGTGGGCTGACGGCGGCCTGTCTCACTTCCTTGTACAGACGACACAGACGGACCCAGCGACCTAGTCAAGCGTGCCTCGTTGTGTCGTGTCTGTGCACTACCATGCCCCCCTCCCCCCCCCCCCCCCCCCCCACACACACACACACCCACACACACCCCCCCCCCACTCCACCTCAGTCACCTCACCCGCCGCCACGGGGCACAGACACACTTACTCACCCACACACAGACACAGACACTGTTGCTCAAAACTCACCGTCTAGCCGACAGTGAACAACAGGCTTTTTCCATTTGTATCCGCGGCTTGGCGGCGATGAACAGATTTGTACAGTGGTCGCCGTGCGGTCCTTCCTCTTTCTTTCTTTCTTTCTTTTCTCTCTCTCTCTCTCTCTCTCTCCTCTCTCTCTCTCTCAGGGATCGGATGTGCTGTTAGGGAAGCTGCGTTAGCTTAGTGGATTGACCAATGTCGTCTTGATCTATGCGGTGCTAGGAGAGGTCCGATCCCGCCTGCGCCAGCCTAGGTTTGCGAGTATCCTCTTTGGAATCGACAACATCTATGCAGGCGCTGGTCAACCGTCTCTCAAAGTCCTTGGGAACAGAGTCTGACCCGTCA
>JADBJO010001918.1:185000-187500 GCA_016801955.1 Conus betulinus | reverse complement strand
GGCAAACGGTCACTGTAGAAATGATCGCCTGTGTCCACTCTGGCCAGTGAATACTCTCCCTACTTTAACAGCCCTTTTCTTTTTTCATCCCTCATTTCAGAAACTCCATCAACAGAAAAAAGGAAAGCGTAAGGCTTTCTATAAAAAAAAAAAAAAAAAAAAAAAAAAAAAAAAGCCATGTCAATAAAACACACGATGCCAGAACAACCGGCTGGTAGTGAAATGATAAAATTAAAAAATCCCCCGGTAAACAATGTGACAGAGAAGAGGACACTTTACTGGCACAAATTTCACCAGAAGGAAGGTCTGGGATTACATTTCAAACAGACCCCCCCCCTCCCCCCCCCCCCCCCCCCCCCCCCCCCCCGCGAAACAAAGGCGACATTTTGAGTGGATGTGGGCCTGAAATGTGCCCAACTACCAAGGCCATTATGGGGGGGGGGGGGGGGGGGGGGGGGGGAGCTAAATCAAATCACAGCCAACGACGATTCGTGATTAACAACGGAGGCCTGCGGTATAATCCGAAACCTCTCTAAAAGGAAGTTTCCTCCGAAGCTGGCGAAACCACGTTCCCGACACACACAGTACCGGACAGAAATCAGGAGAGAGATGAGCGAAACAGCGTCTCGACCACCTAGTCTCCAACTCATCTTCCTTTTGTTTGAATTGAAGTCCAGTTCTCTTCAACACAAACAAGTTCCACGTTTGTCCTTCAAGTGTTTACAGGGCAGACAGGAAGGACATTTTTCTCCCATTGGCGGTGGCTGCGTGGCCGTAGGCAGGAGAAGATAATCTACTGAGGGAGAGAAGCTCAACGAGGAGAGTGAAGAGAAGATAATCCACTGACGGAAAGAAGCTTCCTTACTCCGCGAACTCTTCTCATCATCGATAGACCGTCTTCTCTCCCCTGTTCCTATCAGCCAATGTCTTCCTAACTATGTAAGCGCCCCGAGTTATCCCCATGTTAGAAATTCCTCTGACTGGTCAACAGAATGAGGGCAAATCTCGCAGACACTGGTCACCACAATGGGTACGAGGGGTCGACGAGACGCCTCACGACCTGAATAAAGTTCACGAAAGGACAAGTCTTCTGACAGAGACCTCCGATAAACCGCGAATCCTCTGTGTGCGAGCAGCATGCATAGGACGCACGTGCTCGACACCTACTACCCCCCCCCCCCCCCCCCCCCCCCCCCCCCCCCCCCCCCCCCCCCCCCCCCCCCCCCCCCCCCCAAACTCAAGGGAGTTCCCTGGTCAAATCTAAAGTGAACACTGTCTTTTTGGTACGTAAAGACATGAGTATGAACAGCGCAGTGTCACGGTGACGCACTTTCCTCTCGGTGAGAGCAGCTCGAATTTCAAACAGAGCACTACACAACTAGGCTGTCAACATGAAGTACGATGTAGCTCGAATTTCACGCAGATAACTACACAACTAGGCTGTCAACATGAAGTACGATGGAAGCTTCTTCCACTGTAAAGGTTTGCAACGAACGTTTAAATTACGCGAGACAAAAAAGAAAGGCAGATTTGAACAACGTGACATCCACCAGATATTTACAAGACTGGGATATCAAGAAGAAGAAGAAGAAGAAGAAGAAGAGGAGGAGGAGGAGGAGGAGGAGGAGAAGGAGGAAGAAGAAGAAGAGGAAGAAGAAGAAATAGGCAGCAATTAACGCATCATCCCAAAGCAGCCATACCCACACACAAACCGTTTAGTACTGTTTCAACGACACAAAGCTCTTAGTCATAGCCGACCTATGATCATCATTGACGATCTCATCCTCCCTTCCCTCACCACCGCCTTCCCCCTTCACCCCCTTCCCCCCTCCCCCCCCCCCCCCCCCCCCCCCCCCCTAACCCACCAGTCCTTCACAGCCCAGCCGAGATCGGTCACAACGGATCCGTTAGTCAGTCGGTCAGTCAGTCAGCCAGCTAACTAGCCAGCTAGCTACTTGTCTTCAATGACCCAGACACGGCTAATAGCCATCACCACTCCACACTTCACCTCTCAATCTCCCGGGCCGACGGCTGGGGTGTCACGCCACCACCCCCCCCCCCCCCCCCCTCCCACATTCTGACACCCCGGGGAGAGATTCACTTAGGTGATGGTTTATACTGAAGCCCCAAGACTGAATGCCCCCCCCCCCCCTTTTCACCCCCCCCCCCCCCCCCCTCCTCCTCACTCTTCTTCTCCTTCAATATGTGTCTTAAAAACATAAACGTGGCCATTTTCAGTCGTGTTTATTCAGGGTGGGGTGGGACGGGCATGTCTGTGCCCACGTCACATACAAGCAGCAAAGGCGCGCGTCGGCCTGGAACAACGTTCAATGATCTTCGTCAACCAGCGACGCTTATACTCGAACTTTGTAAGCACAACTGTTTTCCAAATGATCACTATAGGTGTTATTAGTCAAACTTACTGCGCCACCACGGACTGCTGCTGTTAATGACAAACATAGAAAAAAACAAAAGGACAGGACCGGAAAAGGGGGAGGGC
>JADBJO010001918.1:167500-180000 GCA_016801955.1 Conus betulinus | reverse complement strand
CTCTACCCCCGGCACAGACCTTCCCCCGAGGCAGCCAACCTACCAGCAGCGAAGTGAACGTAAAGGAGGAAGAGAAGCTTCAACGCTGTGTGAAGGGATGACGTCTATGAGGTCGGCTAGCCTACACAAACCCCCCCCCCCCCCCCCCCCACCCCCCCGTCAGGTCGTCGAGTGGCTGGCTCGCCTTCCCTCGCATGGCGCCCCAGTGACCCCCGCCACAGGCCGCTGACCTTGACCTTGACCGCTCGCCCGGCCTCCTCCACCTGGACGGCGCGCGCGTGCCTGGGTTCCGCTCCCCCACTCAACACCTCCCCCCCCCCCCCCCCCCCCCCCCTCCCCTACCTACCTTACCTGCTCCCTTTGGAAACCTTTCCTTCCCCCCCCCCCCTCTCTCCTCCCCCCCCGTCCGGTCACTCAACCTTTCGCCCCGTTAGCGGCGTGTCTTTTGTTTCTTTCGTTTTCATGTTCCCCCGCCATGTTCTGTCTGGCGAGGGCAGCCCTTGGTGGGGTCGAGAGATGTAAGGATTCATTGAAAAGGAGACTGAGCGAGGGACATGCAGAGAGAGAGAGAGAGAGAGAGAGAGAGAGAGAGAGAACTAAAACTATTCAAGAGAAGGCCACAGCCCCACGTGGAGGGGATGAGCAATATTCAGTATTATTAAACGAGAGAGAGAGAGAGAGAGAGAGAGAGAGAGAGCAAAGGACGTGTGTGTGTGTGTGTGTGTGTGTGTGTGTGTGTGTGTGTGTGTGTGTGAGTGAGAGAGATGAGAGAGAGAGAGAGAGAGAGAGAGAGAGAGAGAGAGAGAGAGAGAGAGAGAAATCATTTATTTAAGAAAACGCCACCACAGCCAACTGAAGGGCGAGTAATAATCAGCAAACGAGAGAGAGAGAGACGGAAGGGGGGAACACAAGAAGAAAACCAGAGAGAGAGAGAGAGAGAGAGAGAGAGAGAGAGAGAGAACTAAACCAGAAGTGAGAGTAAGAACAATCCTTTTTTTCGGGGGGGGGGGGGGGGGGGGGGGGCAATCAACACGAAACTATCTCCAAAACAGATCTGATTTTGCAACGATACGCTGTCACAGTCCCAACAAATGGACGAAGTGTATGATTTTCCTTTTAAAGCTTCGGGAAGCGTGGCGTTCTTCACGCTGTGGTAGTTCCTGTGCTCTATGACACACTTCAAAGGTGATGTCGAGCTATGTGAATCCTTTTATCTGGACAAGGTCGTTTTAGAAAAACAACAACAACAAACAAACAATGGAGGATAGGAGAGGATATTGGGAGGAGTGGGGGGGGGGGGGGGGGGGGGGGGGGGTCTGGTCCATTAGGTCAGTTTTAGCTTGTGAAGAAAACCGTTGTAAAGCGTACACCGGATTTTAAAAAACGATGTGTGTGTGTGTGTGCTACAGAGAGAGAGGGAGAGAGAGAGAGAGAGAGAGAGAGTACACGTATGTGTGTGTGTTGAGGGGAATGAGGGGCAGAATCGCAGAGGAAGGGTGAAGGGGGACGGGTGTGGGTGCCAGAGGTGGAGGTGTGGGACAGTAATCAGAAATAGGCTGCCCACGTGCTGCCGGCCGCTGCTGCTGCTGCTGCAGGGACGGACGGGCGTTTGGGCACTCAGACTGATAGTGGGTCGAGGTTGGAAGCCATTCACACGTCTCAGTGATGACATCTTCCCCCCCCCCCCCCCCCCCCTCCACCACCACCCGGCCCCCCCCATTGCGCTTTTTCATTTTTTTTCTTCTTGATTGACGATCCACAGAGTTTATGTCGACACACGCTCTTCACTGGTTTGTACATACACAAGAATGTCCAGAATGACAGACCACAAACACACACACACACACACACACACACACACACACACATGCTTCTGGAATCGGCACAGCTTATGGCAATGTATTTAGCAACACTTGTTGGAATGATAAAACAAACCTCCTGTGAAGAAACATATGTCGTCATACTGATATTTTTTAAGCTCGCGCGCAAAGGATGACATTCACGTAATCGTTGTATTTGATGGCACGGCTCACAACAAACACAGAATGCACACAGACACACGCGCGCGCGCACACACACACACACACACACACGTGCTGAGCGGTGTCTGTGTGCGTGCGCGCGCGCACGTGTGTGTGTGTGTATTATGTGTGTGTGTGTGTGTGTGTGTGTTTGTGTGTGTGAGAGAGAGAGAGAGAGAGAGAGAGAGAGAGAGAAGAGAGAGAGAGAGAGAGAGAATAATTCAGGACAACCCGCCTTCCAAGTAATCACGATGATGTGCCGTCTTCCGTTTTACTTCCAGGCTTTGTAATCACACTCGCATCAGGTAATATCATACAGCAGACGGGGGGATATACTCCCAAAAGTGGGGGGGGGGGGGGGGGGGGGGGGGGGAGTGGGGAGGGGGTATCTAACAATACATGGACCTCACTCTTCACCATCAGAGAGACAAGTGACATGGCCAGTGTTTTTTGTTTGTTTGTTTTTTCAGTGCGGATCCAGCGTAACTCCCAAGTTGCGACGTTTTCCAACAACGAACTGCCTTACTTTATGAAAACCAAACGGGCACCCTTGGGGAGGGGGGAGGATGGGGGTGGGGTGGGGGCATTCTTATTTGGCAAAATTCTTCGTTTCTAAATGACTGGGCTGCGGTAAGGTAAGGTAAGGTCAGGTAAGGTCAGGTCAGGTCAGGTCAGTCAGGCCAGGTAAGGTATGGTTGCTTACAGCCCAGCCGACCGCAAATGGGCCATATCAGGGCTGTCACCACGTTAAACTGCAAGACAAGCTTCATGCGGCTTTCCTTCAAGATAACTGTTCACACCTGCCAAATCTGTTCTTCCTTTCTCCCACCATCAACCATCCTCCCCCCCCCCCCACCCCCTCCCCCCTCAGAAAAAAAAAAAGCAAAAAAAAAACTGAAAAGTGGGAAACGACCGACGGCACGGTATGGGGAACATTAATGCGAAATGTCAGCTGATCCCCAGTGCCAGGGAGGACCCCCGGCCAACCCCCCCCCCCCCCCCCCCCGATCCTCCCCGCCCCCCACCACCATCACTTCATCTAGCCCCCCCACCCACCCCCCCCCCCTTTACTCTCCACCTCCGTCCCAGAGCTGCCCAGAGTGGAGGAGGGGTGGGGGGTGGGGGTGGGGAGGGAGACCCCCATGCCCTAAGCGTCGACAACAGGTGTTTAATTGAAAGCGGCGACACGGCGGCAGCCTGGCGGATCTGCCATCATCTGGAGAATTTAATAAAAGCCCACTAGAGGGTCGCACCCCCGGCAGGCAGGGCCAGAGAAGTGGCGGTGGGGGGGTGGGGTGAGGGAGGCGGGGGGGGGGGGGGGGGGGTAGGCGGGAAGCGAGAAGACACCATCACTCTTTACTACTTGGGGAGGGCGAAAAACGGCAATCTTCTTAAAAACGGAAAACATTATTCTTCGCTTGTCAGGGGCTCTCCCTTAAGTTGAGGGCAATAATTGGGAACAATCCACCCCCCCCCCCCACCCGTCTGAACAAGTCTGAGGCACATTATTGTCTCTCCCCCCCCCCCCCACCCCCCACCCCACCCACACGCTTGCCCTTTCAACCCTGCTCCGGACATGACACTAAGGGTGTGTCTGTGCGTGGGGGAGGAGGGGATGGTGGAGGTGAAGGAGGAGGAGGGAAAACAGAGAGAGAGAGAGAGAGAGAGAGAGAGGGGGGGGGTGTTGTTAGTCAGTTTTTTTTGGCCTTAGCCTCATTTGAATGGGACGCTTTTACAAGTATTCTATACCCATTCTAGATAGAAGAAACAACAAAAAAAACCAGCGTGCGCGCGCGCGCGTGTGTGTGTGTGTGTATGAGAGAGAGAGAGAGAGAGAGAGAGAGAGAGAGAGAGAGAGAGGTGGGGAAGCAGAGACAAAGACACTGGCAGGAAGAGACGGGAGGAGGAGGAGGAGGAGGAGGACCTAACGAGGGGGGTGTGGGGGGGGGGGGGGGGGAGGGGGGGAAAGAGACGTTTTTAAGCTGATAAAGAACAACCCCAGTCCGGGGTCCATTTTTTCACAGTAATCCCCCCCCCCCCCCCCCCCTCTCCCCCCCCTCTCTCCTTGGCCGTGGTCTAAGACAGGCCCCCAACCACACTCCCCTGCCCCCCTCCTCTCCCTCCCTCCCCCCCCCCCCCCCCCCTTACCTCAATCTCCTCATTCTACCTGTCCAGCCAGACAAAAAGGACAGACCCCCATCAACTCCTCCCCCCCCCCCCCCCACCCCCCCCACCCAAAACCCTCGTGCTAGGCCTACACCAGTCTCCTCCCAAAACACATGCCACGGAGACGCCCACTCCCTCTACCCCCCCCCCCCCCCCCCCCCCCCCCCCCCCCCACCCCCCCCAGCTTCTCGCCCAGACGGTCTGGGTGGGGAGGATGGGGCGGGATAGCCCACGGGATCAACACACATGGAGGGTCTGGACCCTTTAAAGCATGCCCCCCCCCCCCCCCCCCCCCCCCCCCCCCCCTCTCCGCACCTCGATACTTTAGGGATCAACACGTAGTCTTCGCCCTGAAGCGGCGGGATGACACCCAGGTGATGGATCAACAAGATTCTCTCTAACGGACCCGGGGACTGACGATGGCAAGAGACCGCGGGTGGGGGGTGGGGGGGTTGAGATTGGGAATACGGGAGAGAGAGATTGAGAGAGAGAGGAGAGAGAGAGAGAGAGAGGGAGGGAGAGAGGAGAGAGAGAGAGAGAGAGGGACGGAGGGAGAGAGAGAGAGAGAGAGAGAGAGAGAGAGAGAGACAGAGGCAGAAACAGAGACAGAGAGAGGGAGAGACAGAGAGAGGGAGAGACGGAGAGAGATAATGAGAGAAAGGGGGGGGGGGGATGAGAGGGAGGAAAGAGGGAAAGAGGGGGTGGGGGTGGGGGGGTGGGAGGAGGAGGTAAGGAGGCGGTTGTCGACCTTGACGTGGGCGAGTCGGCAGCAGCCACAGCCTTGACCCACGGGCCTCGGTGTGTTGGTGTGGTGGTAGCTCTCTCTCCGTGTGTTAGGTGGTAGCTCTCTCCGTGTGTTGGTGGTAGCTCTCTCCGTGTGTTGGTGGTAGCTCTCCATATGTTGGTGGTAGGTCTCTCCGTGTGTTGGTGGTAGGTCTCTCTGTGTGTGTTGGTGGTAGCTCTCTCTGCGCGTGTTGTGTTGGTGGTAGCTCTC
Organism: Conus betulinus; assembly: GCA_016801955.1. Lineage (NCBI taxonomy): Eukaryota > Metazoa > Mollusca > Gastropoda > Neogastropoda > Conidae > Conus > Conus betulinus. Next base: position 174,819 of record JADBJO010001918.1, on the reverse strand, counting down.
TCCGTGTGTTGTGGTAGCTCTCTCCGTGTGTTGTTGGTGGTTCTCTTCTCTCCGTGAGTTGGTGGTAGTTCTCCGTGTGTTGGTGGTAGTTCTCCGTGAGTTGGTGGTAGTTCTCTTCGTGTGTTGGTGTGAGCTCTCTCCATGTGTTGGTGGTAGTTCTCCGTGTGTTGGTGGCAGCTCTCTCCGTGTGTTGGTGGTAGTTCTCTCCATACGTTTGGTGGTAGCTCTCTCCGCGTGCTGTGTTGGTGGTAGTTCTGTCCGTGTGTTGGTGGCAGCTTTCTCCATGTGTTGGTGGTAGTTCTCTCCGTGTGTTGGTGGTAGCTCTCTCCCGCGTGTTTGTGTTGTGGTAGTTCTGTCCGTGTGTTGGTGGCAGCTCTCTCCATGTGTTGGTGGTAGTTCTCCGTGAGTTGGTGGTAGTTCTCTCTCCATGTGTTGGTGGTAGCTCTCTCTCCGTGTGTTGGTGGTAGTCTCTCTCTCTGCGTGTTGGTGGTAGCTCCTCTCCGCGTGTTGGTGGTAGCTCTCTCCGTATGTTTGGTGGTAGCTCTCTCTCGTGTGTTGGTGGTAGTTCTTCTCCATGTGTTGGGTGGTAGCTCTCTCTGTGTGTTGGTGGTAGCTCTCTCTGTGTGTTGGTGGTAGCTCTCTTCGTGTGTTGTGTGGTGGTGGTATCTCTCTCCGTGTGTTGGTGGTAGCTCTCGTCGTGTGTTGGTGGTAGTTCTCTCCGTGTGTTGGTGGTAGCTCTCACTGTGTATTGGTGGTAGCTCTCTCCGTGTGTTTGGTGGTAGCTCTCTCCGTGTGTTGGTGGTAGCTCTCTCCGTGTTGGTGGTAGCTCTCGTCGTCGTGTGTTGGTGGTAGCTCTCTCCGTGTGTTGGTGGTAGGGTCTCTGTGTGTTTGGTGGTAGCTCTCTCCGTGTGTGTGGTGGTAGCTCTCTCCGTGTGTTGGTGTTGTAGCTCTCTCCGTGTGTTGGCGGTAGCTCTCTCCGTGTGTTGGCGGTAGCTCTCTCCGTCCGTGCGTTGGTGGTAGCTCTCTCCGTGTGTTGGTGGTAGCTCTCTCCGTGTGCTTGGCGGTAGCTCTCTCCGTGTGTTGGCGGTAGCTCTCCTCTCCGTGCGTTGGTGGTAGCTCTCTCCGTGTGTTGGCGGTAGCTCTCTCCGTGTGTTGTTGGTAGTCGAATACTGTGTGTTGGTGGTAGCTCTCTGTTTTTGTTGGTGGCAGCTCTCGTCGTGTCTTCTTGACGAGGGCTGTCTGTCTCCAGTCATGTCTGTAGAACTTGGTGATGGGGGCTTTGGATTAATTCTTTGACGTATCAGAGAGAGAGAGAGAGAGAGAGAGAGAGAGAGAGCATGAAAGGAAGATTAGTAACTGCAGCACGAGAAAAACAAAATTCCTCTGGGATGAATGCACCATCTGTCACAGTTTTTAACAACCACTCCTAAAGACACCCCTACATCCACACCATAATGATGACCGTTATTTTTTCCTTTAAAAAACAAACAAACAAACAAACGAAAAAAGCTTGGCTTCGTGCTCGTACGCACACAACAAATCTACAGCTAGCCTCTACGATTCCGCCTGTGGGCCCCAGGGCCAGCAACCCGCCTCCTTCTGAACTGGCCCCACTGGGGGGGGCCTTCAAGGAGCCACGTGGTCAGGCCAGACACGGGAGGGAACTCGGCGGCAAGTTGCGGGACCTACCCAGGACAGGGGGCAGCTGGCGCGACCGTCCAACCATTGACGAGGACGAACCTCGTTTCGTCCCAGAGAGCCTCGATGTGGCCACACGCCCCAATTAGAATTGTGCACCAAAACACTATGATAATCCACGTAAATGTTTTGAGGCCCGGCACAGATATCAGCCAGCACTTTTCGTAGTATAGTACTCCAGGTCTTACGTCTCTTCACATCTGCGATGTTAGACGAGCATTTTATCTTAACTGATAATTGATCATAAGGACAACTCCCCATCAATTATTTTCTCTTGTTTAGGGGGGGGGGGGGGGGGGGGGGGGGGGGGGGGGGGGGGGGGGGGGGGGGGGGGGGGATCTTCACCGATGAAATCACAATTCATATTCAAATACATGGTCTTCCCCTTAGCTGACACGCGCACTTCACTTCACGCACTTTTCCACCCACCCGTGACCCTATCTCGGGGCCAGCTCCGAGAAACGAAATAACCCCACTCCTTTGATTCCGATGTGCCCGCTTGGAACCGCCTGGCGTGTAAACCTTGATGGCCACATGAAAGAAAATGAGGAGAACCACTTTTCGGACGCAACAAACATTCACAAATCAATCCGACCTCGCCCGTGTATAAATATACTCGACTCCTTTATTAAGCAAGGCCTTGGCGCATCAATGTTTGGTCTGCAGCCCGTGGAAGCGGCATCAAACGCAGTACGATTAGCTGTGTTCAGGACGAATAAAGCCACCGTCAAGAGCCCCCCCCCCCCCCCCCCCCCCCCCCAGTCCAGAGAGAATGACCTATGTACACACACGTCAACAACTGGTCTGGCATTCTATCTCTGGCCACTTGCTCCTCTCCCAATGACGCCCCCCCCCCCCCCCCCCCCCCCCCCCCCCCCCCCCCCGCTTTACAAACGTCTAAGCAGTCGTCATTCAGTCAGTGTTCTCCCTCACCCTGACTCCTTTGCAGATTCTGCGCTCTGTCACCAATGCTGTGTAGCTTTGCAAACCCGTCCTCTGCGCAGCTCTCAGTCGTTCCACCTTTCCTATGCTATCACCTTCATAAACAACCAGCCTCTCCCTTCCCTGTCACCCCCACCATCTCTACTCCACTTCTAGCCCCCCCCCCCCCCCCCCCCCCCCCCCCCCCCCCCACATTTCACTGTAAACGCGGTAACAGCCGTGATATGGATGGCCCTTTGTGGTCAGCTGGGCAATATGCAACATTACCTTAACCAACGTTGTTACGCTCTCCGAATGCTTTGCTCACGCTATTTCTTCACTAAATGTTCTAATGGGATGTTCGGGTTTGTTACACCCCCCCCCCCCCCCCCCCCCCCCCCCCCCCCCCCCCCCCCCCCCCCAATCCCTCAACATCCCTATTTACCCTCGTCGTTTCTCTCTCTCCCCCCCCCCCCCCCCCCCCCCCCCCCCACACCCACACACACACACACGTCACACCTTGATTCGTCCACTTGGAGCTTCAGCGTAAACGTTCCACCACAACGGTCGCCATTAGGCCAACCCACCACAGGAGACACTGCACTGCCGCCGAGTCACACTCTGCTGGGGTTCAAATGGGCCAAAGGTGCAAGTTCTGATCTTAGCGTGCGAAAGAGATGAGGTGTTCTTTCTTTCTTTGATCGTTTTCTTTCCTTATTGGAAGGCACGTGTCTTGCGTGTGTGTGTGTGTGTGTGTGTGTGTGTGTGTGTGTGTGTGTGAGTGAGTGAGTGTGTGTGTGTGTGTGTGTGTGTGTGTGTGTGTGTGCGTGTGCGTGCGTGCGGTGACATGAAATAAGATGCTTAGCTGCCATAATGGGTGGGGTCACACATTTTTTTTTTTCTAATCCGTCTACTCACGTCCGGTTCACGACTCTAACTTCAGCCTCTGTGTCTAATCCTTCTGACGTAAAGGATTGTCCATTTTCTTCCCTTAAACGTCTCGCCCTCTCTTAGCCCAGCCCCCCCCCCCCCCCCCCCCCCCCCCACCCACCCACACTATTGTCTTCGCCCACTCCACTCCCTCGCTGTTGGCTTTTTAACATCTCCGTCTAGACTTCCTCCTTCACCACCCCCTCCCTCCCCTTTCCTACCACATTTCACCTCTCCAGCCTCCTAACCCATCAAGCTGATCCACCCCCTACCGCCTCCTCCTCCTCTTCCCCCCCCCCCCCCCCCTCCCCTCCCCTTCTCGCCTCATCCTTTCTAAGTCGAGTCAGGTCGTGTATACCGCAACGTGTTATGGCGGCCGTCGTACCAGTGTTGCAGCTGTGTGGAACACGGGAACCGAATGCACACTATATGAAATTACCACCCCCGCCTTGGCTTTAGGCTGGTGTCAGACCAACTGACATAGGCTAGAACACCAAGGCTACATCAAAATGTTTGTTCTGCTCTGCATAGTTATGCAGGGTCAGTTGTGACAAGCTCCTAACATAACATCATCAGTTTCCGAAATCCCCCCGAAGTCGGAATGTAGGCTGCCCATGTGGCAGGGGTAATTAAAAAAACCCCGTCACATACGTAATGTTTCTCATCCCCCAGCTGACTGCATTTGTACCATAGTGTTCAAGTACTTCGGCTGTTTGGATGATCCCTGGAGTCTTTTAGCCCGGGTACGACAACAACCTTGACACCAATACCACCACCACTGCTCAAAGCCAAGCCATGCCCTGCAGCTGTGCGACTCACGGGAACTGAGTTCCATATGCGCTGCACCACACAGCGCAGGTCTCCAAGGGTGGTACAGGACTGCTCTAAAGGCAGGTGAAGACAGTGCTTCTCTGGGTCCTCCCCAGCACCTTCGGGTGTTTCTTTTTCTTCTTTTTTTCTTTCTTCATATGAAACACCCAAGACCACACTACTCAAGCCAACTCCTGTCCTGCTACCGAAAAAAAAAAAAAAAAAAAAAGACAAGATTAAAAACAACGATGATCTCCGACCACGCCCACCTCACTCTTCCACGCGCTGGAACGCCTTTCCCTCTTGTCACGACTGTCTGGGTACTATGGCCAGCATTTTCATGAAGATCACCTTATCCTCTGTGCAGGTGAAAAACACGCCCCCCCCCCCCCCCCCCCCCCCCGTCTCTCTCCCATCTCTTTCTCTTCTCGTGCACATGATAGGCAATCCAAGAAGCTGGAAGTCCACTAGATGATAACAATCAACCTGTCAATAAAAATAATAATGATGATGATGATGATGACAATAATTGGTAATGATAATGGCAGTAAATATAGAATTAGGCCAAAGTGCCATCACCAGTCTCCATGCAACAGAAAGCCAGCCGTTCGTTCGTTTTCAGCCGCGTCAACACTGATAGCTTTCAGCCAGACGTACAAGTTTCAGACACCGTATTCAATGTGTGTGTGTGTGTGTGTGTGTGTGTGTGTGTGTGTGTGTGTGTGTGTGCGTGCGTGCGCGCGCCAGCGACAGCGTGCGTGCATGCTTGTTGTGCACGTGCGTGCGTGTGTGTATGTGTGTGTGTGTGTGTTGTGTGTGTGAGAGAGAGAGAGAGAGAGAGAGAGAGAGAGAGCGTTTTTGCGCGAGAGAGAGAGAGAGAGAGAGAGAGAGAGAGAGAGAGAGAGAGAGAGGGAGAGGGAGAGAGAGAGAGAGAGTGTGTTTGAGCGAGAGAGAGAGAGAGAGAGAATGAGGATCTGATGCCAGACTTTCTCCTTCGCTCGCTCTGGCACCGAGACGAGAGGAACGGAAGAAAGGCAGACGGTTGCCAAGGACTCGCAGACGTCAGCCATTATTCTTCATGAATATCGCAGACTGACAAAGAGAAAGAAAACGAGGAAGAAAGGGATGGCAGAGAGAGAGAGAGAGAGAGAGAGAGAGAGAGAGAGAGAGAGAGAGAGAGAGAGAGAGAGAGAGAGAAAGGTGGAAGGGGTTGGGTGGGTGAGGCAGGCGGGGGCCAAGAGGGTGGATGGGGTGAATAAATGCATATGGCTCTCACTTGGCGAGACATAATGTACGATTAAAAAAAAAAATATATATATATCAGAATATGTTTATTTAATACACTGCATGACTTGCTGCTCATGGCACAAACATTGATGACTTCTTCCATTTCAAAGACGTTTACGGACCCGCACGCGCGCGCGCGTGCGCACGCACGCGCGCGCGCACACACACACCCGCACACACGGTGCAGCAGCATCTTCCAGCGAAATCACTTACCAGAATCAGAAAGGAAGAGGAGATAGAGGGATGAAGGAGATTACAGCGAGTCACTTCCTCAGCGCCCTAACAGACAGCCACTCTCTCTCTCTCTCTCTCTCTCTCTCTCTCTCCTCACTCTCTCTCACACACACACACACACACACACACACACGATGATGATGGGGATAATAATGATGATGATCATGGGGCGGTGGGGGGGGGGGGGGGGGGTGGGGGGGGGGGGAGCGAGTGAGCGGGTGACGACAATCACACGAGAGAGAGAGAGAGAGAGGAGAGAGAGAGAGAGAGAGAGAGAGAGAGAGACAGACGGACAGACAGAGCTCATGAACGGCGGTCAGACGGCCGGGTGAATAGCAAGGGTAAGGCTGAAGGAGAGGAAGCAGGGGAGAGAAAAAAAAAAAAAAAAAAAAAAAAAAAAAAACACCCCCATCCCCCCACCCAAAGTGGGTCACATCAGGGTGCTGGTCAGCGACTCCTGACTGGCCGGGGACAGTGGGTCAAGGGAGGTCAGTCACTGGGGCAGCCCCGGGTCGCGCCAGGCCACGGCGCACGCGCCCAGGCCTTCCATCGGACAACGAGGTTGGCGGCCGGTCAGAGTTGCTTGCTTTCACTTTCTGTCCTCCCCCCCCCCCGTCAGCACCCAGACCGTTCTCGTTGACGACGGGCACGAGGTGGAGGGGAGAAAGGGTTTGGGGAGGTTGGAAGGGAGGGAAGGCGGAGGTGGGAGGGTGGAGGAAGCCAGTTTGTGAAGTAGCTGCCACTGATGATTGCTAATCTTTCTCGATGACTGTACGTGTAGATCTAATGATAACGAGACAACGGAAAACTCAATTGGAAAAAAACTTTTTTTTTTTCGCACCGTCTTTACGTTACACAATCAGCGCATAACAATTCATGCGAAACAAGGCTGGTCTCAAGTCACCAGCGCGTAGGTTCGCGTGTTTTTAATCAAGCAAGCTCGTGCGCGACAAGCGCGCGTTCGCGTGTGCATGTTCGTATGGAGAGGCAGCGAAGTGTGAAGCGTGAAACGCGCCTCGCGCTGTTTACCAACTAAATTACCACTGCTCCCAACACTTGTTGTTTTCTAGGAGTATTGTCTCCCCTGAATGTGTGTGTCTGTGTGTGTGTGTGTGTGTGTGTGTGTTTAACATGGTATACATTCGCGTCGGCTGTTATTTAAACGCAAGCAAAAATCTGTCATTGCCGAATGTTGTTAAGTTTTATACCCAGGTGAGGCAAGGCATTTTCCTTGTGGGGGACTTGGCAGGTGCCGTTGCATCGGCTGCCACGGTTTCCACAGATCAAGTTCCGTGCTGTTCCCAGCAGAGCGAATTCCTTTTGTTTGATGGAGTCCACATTGAGTCATCCTCCCCCCCCCCCCCCCCACCCCACCCCCCCAGCCCCCTCCCATCCCCTATAGCCCCTACACCCCTCCTGCCGCAAACCCAACAGATGGT
>JADBJO010001918.1:160000-162500 GCA_016801955.1 Conus betulinus | reverse complement strand
CTAAATGAATAATGACTATCTACAAATATAAGCAGCAGTGACAGACTACACGGACGAAGACCGTGTACCACCACCACCCACCCTCCCCCCCTTCCACCAGCTAACAGACGGTCATCTCCACACCACCAACACAAGACTGACCCCGGCAGCAGCAACAAACCACCACCTGAGGCAGATCCCACCATCATGGCCTTGTGGGCGGTCAGCTGGCCAGGGACCCAGTCCACTCCACCTTCTTCCTAACGGCAACAAAAACACAAGCAGCAGCAGCGATCCCACCACCCCGAGCCTAACTCCACAGGAATGGATGAAGTTTCACGTCCTCGTAGCGTAAGCCGAGTCCACTGGTACAAAGGAGAGTGTTCCACCGGACCACCGCCCCACCACTACAGAGCTGATCTAACATTTTTTTTATTTTTATTTTTCCAAATTCAGCGGTCAAGAAGACCACGATCATGACAGTCGGAGAAACTTCTTCCGAGTGTTTCTCTCCGACTTCATTCTCTCTCTCTTCTCTCCCCCCCCCCCTCCCCGCATCCACACACACACACACACACACACACACATACCTCTGCCCCTCTCCTCTCTCGGGTCATCAAGCAAACATGTCAGGCTTCTTTCAACCCAAGATCCAAAGTCTGCCATGTAGTAACAACAACAGGCTGCTGAAGGCTGAATCATCATGTCTTCCATGTAGTAACAACAACAGGCTGCTGACGGCTGAACCAACGTCTGCCATGTAGTAATAACAACAGGCTGCTGAAGGCTGAATCATCATGTCTTCCATGTAGTAACAACAACAGGCTGCTGACGGCTGAATCAACGTCTGCCATGTAGTAACAACAACAGGCTGCTGAAGGCTGAATCATCATGTCTTCCATGTAGTAACAACAACAGGCTGCTGACGGCTGAATCAAAGTCTGCCATGTAGTAACAACAACAGGCTGCTGAAGGCTGAATCATCATGTCTTCCATGTAGTAACAACAACAGGCTGCTGACGGCTGAATCAACGTCTGCCATGTAGTAACAACAACAGGCTGCTGAAGGCTGAATCAACGTCTGCCATGTAGTAACAACAACAGGCTGCTGAAGGCTGAATCATCATGTCTTCCATGTAGTAACAACACAGGCTGCTGAAGGCTGAATCATCATGTCTGCCATGTAGTAACAACAACAGGCTGCTGAAGGCTGAATCATCATGTCTGCCATGTAGTAACAACAACAGGCTGCTGAAGGCTGAATCAACGTCTGCCATGTAGTAACAACAAACAGGCTGCTGACGGCTGAATCAAAGTCTGCCATGTAGTAACAACAACAGGCTGCTGAAGGCTGAATCATCATGTCTGCCATGTAGTAACACAAACAGGCTGCTGAAGGCTGAATCATCATGTCTGCCATGTAGTAACAACAACAGGCTGCTGAAGGCTGAATCATCATGTCTGCCATGTAACAACAGGCTGCTGAAGGCTGAATCAAAAGTCTGCCCATGTAGTAACAACAACAGGCTGCTGAAGGCTGAATCATCATATCTGCCATGTAGTAACAACAGGCTGCTGAAGGCTGAATCATCATGTCTTCCATGTAGTAACAACAACAGGCTGCTGAAGGCTGAATCATCATATCTGCCATGTAGTAACAACAACAGGCTGCTGAGGCTGAATCATCATGTCTGCCATGTAACAACAACAGGCTGCTGAAGGCTGAATCAACGTCTGCCATGTAACAAAACAGGCTGCTGAAGGCTGAATCAAAGTCTGCCATGTAGTAACAACAGGCTGCTGAAGGCTGAATCAAAGTCTGCCATGTAACACAAACAGGCTGCTGAAGCTGAATCAAAGTCTGCCATGTAGTAACAACGGGCTGCTGAAGGCTGAATCAAAGTCTGCCATGTAGTAACACAACAGGCTGCTGAAGGCTGAATCATCATGTCTGCCATGTAGTAACAACAACAGGCTGCTGAAGGCTGAATCATCATGTCTGCCATGTAGTAACAACAACAGGCTGCTGAAGGCTGAATCATCATGTCTGCCATGTAGTAACAACAACAGGCTGCTGAAGGCTGAATCAAAGTCTGCTATGTAGTAACAACAAAGTGTGGAGAGGGAAGTGGCAGTATTCCTGCAGCATTGAGGGGGGAAGTGTGGAGAGGGAAGTGGCAGTATTCCTGCAGCATTGAGGGGGGGGAGTGTGGAGAGGGAAGTGGCAGTATTCCTGCAGCATTGAGGGGGGAAGTGTGGAGAGGGAAGTGGCACTATACCTGCAACATTGAGGGGGGAAGTGTGGAGAGGGAAGTGGTAGTATGCCTGCAGCATTGAGGGGGAAGTGTGGAGAGGGAAGTGGCAGTATACCTGCAGCATTGAGGGGGAAGTGGCAGTATACCTGCAGCATTGAGGGGGAAGTGCTGAGAGGGAAGTGGCAGCATACTGTACTTGGAATGTTGAAAAATTATTTTAAAAAAAAAAAAAAAAAAAGTGGAAAGACAAAATTTAAAAAAGTGAC
>JADBJO010001918.1:155000-157500 GCA_016801955.1 Conus betulinus | reverse complement strand
CACAGTGTTCTCGATGTTATCTATGTGCCGCATGCAGTCTTTTCCCCCGTACCATGCTACTGGTCTCAGTTATACTTCAGCACGCTTCTCCGACTGAAGGTGCTACAAAATCAAATTAACGGTGGGTTCCATTACCGTTTATTTTGTTTTCACCCAGTATGTAGCTTTGCTAGGGTTTCTACAGTAGCTATGACTATACTGTTCGTGACCTTTCTCCCACTAACCATTAAGAGAATCAGATACGCATATCACTGTCATCGCCTCTTGCTTGTATGGGGGGGGGGGGGGGGGGGGGATCGTTTGAATTTAAATACACAACGGCCCCCACACGAACAATGATACAGCAGCCCTGAAATATCTACTTTCTCATGTAGTTATATATCGGGTTCCACTAGAGCACTGAATATCCACCTTATCATAATAACAGCCTTCACAGAAAAGGCGGACTTTTTCGCAACAATCATAAGAAATGCCTGATCTGTGAACCGAATCAACATATCCACACATGCGTGTTAACTTGCCTGTGCTGTTGGATAGAGATCCACAGGTATATATATATATGTACATTTGTGTGTTAGTCTACTGCTTATCACACGGATGGATCTCTGTTGTCCAACAGTACGGTGCGTTGCTGGCTGCGTGGTAAGCCCACGCCTGTATGTTGACAAGCAGGCAATTCCACTTACCTGGCCAAATGGTGGCACCAGCTCAGAACACGAAAGGTATAGGGACCTATATAACCCACTGCACTTCAACACACACACACACACCCTTCCTCTCCACCCACACCGACTTAAGGGACTGAACTCGCATCCTTGAAGTGCCAACAGCTCAATCATGTTAACAGGTGTGCCAGTCAGTCTCTCTCGCGCCACCCCCCCCCCCCCCCCCCCCACACACACACACATAGGCCTACAGAGAGAGAGAGAGAGAGAGAGAGAGAGAGGGGGGGGGAGGCAAAAGACACAAATGTATAAAAACAGATACATAAAGTGAGAACGTCTGTTCTGTCTTTTGGATTCACTAAAAACTTGGGTTCGTCTTGCTTTTTTGTTGGTCAAGACGGACAGAGAGAGGTGGGAGGGAAAAGCCCACCACCAACCACCCGATACAATGCCTGCACGTGTGCCTTGTGAGAGATAACGCCATTACCACCTGGTTCCTGTCGTCGTCACTTCAAGTCCCCCTCCCAAAGGATCACGTGGTCTTTCTGCTTCTCTCTCGTGGATCTCCCGTGGCCTGGAAGGGCAGTCCACTGCTGGAGGTCATGCTGGACAGAGTCTGCCATGGCTTGGCTTGCCTCAGGCACGCTCTCGTCTCCCTCAACACATCACCTAACCTTGTGTCTGTGTGTGTGTGTGTGTGTGTGTGTGTGTGTGTGTGTGTGGGGGGAGGGGAGTGGGGTTCGGGCGGTTTTCGTGTCCTCATCCCGTTTCATTTTTGTCCAAACTTGAAGCTCAGCTACTTTCTCTTAGGAGTTTTCTTTAGTTTTGGTTTTGAAGTCGACATTTCTTACATTTCTTAAAAACAAACAAAAACAAAACAAAAAAAAAACCTTAACCGCAAGAAAGCACACGAGTTGACCGTATGTTTAAATATCAACACCTATTTCTTTTTAATGCAAAACCCCATCAAATACAACCGTGATGGTGCCAAAAATTTCATGTGTGACAGTGTCTTGGTGCCAAAAAAATTACTTTGTGTCTTGTCTTTCTTTTTTTTTTTTTTTTTTTTTTGTCCACAAACCGCTGTCTATCCGTAACCCTGCTGATGTCAGTTTACATTTGCATTTGGAGATAAACCAATCCATCCAATGCGACGTCAGTCCTCAAGTTTTTATCATTATTTTCTTCTTTTTTTTTTTTTCTTCTTCGCACCAGTTGGGGATTTTTTTAGACTTGGGGGATCTTTTACGAAGCACTCTAGTGAGATAGCTTGGTTTTTTTTTTCCAATTTTCCGTTCTTCTTCCTTTCTTTTTCTTGTTTTCTTTCCTTTTTTTTTTTTTTCTTTTATCTTAAAACAGATAGACGTGTTATATAGATCAGTCGATGAAGAAAGTTTTTTGATACTCTCAGAATCCGTTGTGAAGCTGGCTAAGCACTCCATGAAAACATCTTTTCATTCACTTCTTTTCCCAGAAGCATGACGTCTTGAGAAGTACTCCATGGAAACGGCTTCAATTTCTTTTTTTTTTCTTCCAAGATACTGAACGCAGGATTGGAATTGTCCAAAATATTAAGCACAACATTTTTTTTTTCAATGGACATAACGCAGGATTGGAATTGTCCAAAAATATTAAGCACAACATTTTTTTTTTTCAATGGACATAATGGCTTGCCATTTCACATCACACCTCTCTCTCCACCACACATCACCCTATCCTCCCCCCTCACTCCCCAATCCATTCAAAGGATCTGGTATGACGCACTCGATGATGGCTTGCAATATTTCTTCAAGGAAAAGGACCCGTTACAGACCAGTCTTTCATGGCTTGCAATT
>JADBJO010001918.1:137500-147500 GCA_016801955.1 Conus betulinus | reverse complement strand
ACAGCAACACAGACCTACATCGCATGATGCCGGGCGTCGGTGTGGCGCAGTGTTAGTGGGTCATTAGTCCCCAGACAAAGGCATACATGTGGCTGGAACTGGGCAGAAGGGGAGACACCACAACCCCACCTTGTACCAACTACTATACCAAATACATACAGCTTGTTTTCATCAATACAGGCAACATGTTGACCGCAGCCTTGACCTGCCCACAGTGGTTGCAGGACTATGAACAATGTAACTCAACTGGACATGAGGGCCACAGTGGCTCCCTGGGACATCACCGAGCTGCGAGTCAAAATCCAACAAGCACCCAACATAAAAGTGGGCAACTCTGGGCTGATATCAGCATGATGCTGTTATGGCGGGCGTCGGTGTGGCGCAGTCAGTTAGTTGGGTCTCTTTCAGGATGGCGCTTCCTGACTGCTACGTCATCTGAGGCGGGTGTGGATGTGAACCCTGACCGACAGCTGAACATCAAAACAGACACCACATCTCTGCCCAGTCAGACTGTACATGACAAAGATGCGCAACAATACAGATAGACTGGGTTGAAAACAGACCTTCACCACTTCTTTGTATGTTCAGCCTGCATTAGACAAACACAACAAAGGCAGACAATCAACAACAGACATGAGGAACAAAACACGGCGTGAGTGTGCATATCATGTGCAGTACGCATCGTGTCCTTACAACTCGCTGACAGCATCTTGTGTCCTCAAGAAGCGGACAGCAAGTGGAATAACCTCCACGAGCCAGACCGAGAGAGCTGCGGTCAAGCACACGCATGTAAATTGAGGATACCTTAAAAAGCAAATAATTTTTTTTTTTTCTAGACACAAAATCAGTTTTGGGACAACTTCATGGAGGGGAGGGAAGTGCAGAGTTTAAAAAAAAAAAAAAAAAAAAAAAAAAGAAAAGATGGTAGAAAAAAAATTAATAATTTCTGATCAACAGGTTTTCCATGCAGCCAGTTCTATTGGACCAGTTTAACTGTGTATGTATATATATATATGCACTTGAAATCAGGTTGAATTAATTTCCAATGAATTAATTCGCAACATGCCAGAGCTAGTTAAAACATCTTGCAATTCTACTTATCTAAAATTACTTTAAAAAATATGAATGAGTAAAAGAATGAATCAGATTTAACGAGACGGATACCGACGCAGACACAGACACACACCTCTGCCTTTACAACACACCAATTACCGAGATCATTAGGTATGAAAATGCCGATGAATGATGTTTTAACAGACTAGCAAGCAGACGAAATGCCTGGCATTTATCACTACCCTGCAATACACACACCAGCCGAAGAAATTGGTGCATTTATTTTCTGTGTGGCTACGAAGCTGCGCGACCCAGACGCGTCAGACCCACGCCGCGCGACGGTCACTCTGACCTGGCGCGCATGCGCAACCATTTTCATTCCTCCACTTGTCTGAAACTTTGACTTTTGTCAAGCAGTCGCTCCCCGCCGAACACGCCACCCCTACCTGATGTCACGTGGCTAGGTTGCCGTACATACCCACCTACCTTTTCCTTCAAACACTCAAACCAGTTCACCGTCCGATGGTTCTACCACCTCATGCATACGTAACACAGCCAGGGCATATGTAATACAACTATGAATGTTCACATATATTATCCATACAATGCTCACTAACGTTGATTCAATCTATGTATACACACATCTTGTTAACGTCCCTGCGTTTTCTCATAAGCAATGCTCTTGTGCAGTTATGAACTATAAGAGACGTAAACTTTCAGTGAACATACCTGAAATCAGTTGATCCGCATCATTATAACTTGCAGTATATATATTCATTAAGAAAAAAAATCACTACTGTTATCCCATAAGAGTTAAAAGCTGTACGTGTGTGTGAGCTTGCAAATGGAGATACAGTGGATGTCCTTTAATCGTATGAACAACTATAATGAAATCATCTACTAAAGCTGACATTGGACAGTGTGACATGACAAATATCACTGATGCAGACTTGGCACTTTCACCTCATGGGGTGGGGGGTGGGGGGGGGGGAGGAGGGGAGGGGGGAGGGAGTGAAAGGGGAAGCCAGAGGCAAGTCTTGCCGCCTCTCAATGATCACAAGGCAGAGCGAAGAAAGCCCAGGTGACAACAGACATACAGTTGGCGGGGAATGAGGGGGGAGCGACTGGTAAGGCCGCGCACTGGGGCCCACTACAGCACGGTCCCAGACAGGGAATGCTGAGGTAAGCTGTCCCTAACCAAGACCTGCACAGCACTCCTCAAAGTGTAACTGCGCAGTACATTCCGCGCCCACAGCGCGCCATTCCCCATGTTTTCACTGTGACCCTTCCATCACTTGCGGAGTCACCGAGACAGCAATGCTGCACCTGCCCGCCAAAGTTCTAAAGTCAACCAGCCACAGGGTGTCAACATCCCATCATTTTGTCAACTGGTCATAAGATTTTCTGGTGATTCTCTTTTAAATGTGCAACAAATCTCAACAGCACAGACAGAAATACAAACAAAATTTTAAAATAAACAAAAGTAAAAATGAGAATGGACTCAGAAGTGTGAACCCACTTATCTTGTAATATACATGCTACGGAATCAAATAACATATTACAAAATTGATAGTAACAGCAGCAAAAACTGAATGTCAGCAATGACTGAGCAGCACGTAAACTGTGCTGCACTCTCTTTTCTTCCAAGCTTCGTATCTGTCTTAACAGCGATGATGTTCATCCTTCACATTCATATTCTCATGAAGCCGGTCAAGTAATATACATATTCAGCCACAGGATATGCAGTTCCTCGATTCAATAGACATGTCTGTCGTTAGAACGAAACACTGACAAGGAAACGCGTTTTTTCAGCACCGAGAAAAATTTACATTAAACAGAAACTGGATTTCCCTCATTTTACCCCTTTCCTGCACTCTCTCAATAGTGTAACAACTGTCTGAATGGCTAAGCATTTAGTAAAACCTGCATGCTTGTTTGTTACCAGGCCTGTGCTCGATGTTTCACACCCAAGCCAACAAACAACAGAGCCAAGATTATTGAGACAGGTAAGCGCTAATTATTGGAAGAGTAATTGTTTGATGCATGAAGCAAGAAACAAGCCATCTGGGACAGAGACTCACCAGAAGGCTTTTCAATGGAGCGCGACTTCACTTCACTTGAGCCTTAAATAATGCTGTCAGCCATTCTTACCTGACAACTGCATAAAACAACGTTCATCATGATGCGCCGGGGGGCAGGAGACCTGAAGTAACAAGCTGGGGGCGGAGATACATTCACTGCTGCGCCGCCATCTTCCACAACCTAACCGACTTTAGACCCACCATGTTTGCCCGACACTGACGGCGCGGGGTTTGCACAAAAAAGCGCTTCTCCCCACCGTTCGCAACCACTGGGTGCACACTGCACGCTTTGATCACAAGAATGGCAGATTAGGACATGAAGGGCTTGCAATCTGAGAGCAAAACATCTCTGATGTTACATACATCCACGACCCCAGCCGGTCAAATTCAGCCAGTGACACAATTCAGAACGAGCTGGCTTCCCGGCGGGAAACGACACTTCGTCGCCATCTTTAACCCTCTAGTTTTAAGAAAATCTATGCGTCGTGGAAAAATTCAGACTGCACCATTCTTCATATTAAAAAGATAAGATGAGGGGGATGGGAGGACTTTCTCCCCCTCAATTTCAATTTTTGAATTCTGTTACTTACCTTTGTCATGTCTTCACTTGCTGCTGTTGGATGAATGACTTGCGAGATATTGAAAAAAAAAACCCCAAGAAATCCTCAAAATCCTTTGACACTGTAGGGAAAAAAAAGACACCAGTACTTTCAGCACATCTACATTACAACCAGACATGGCGCGACTGAGAAACATCGTCTTGAAAATCCACAACGGGAGAGAAGTTATGGGAAGAAAGCAATGCTCCAAGATGCCGCCACTTGTGCGCGCGAACCATGAGATGCATCGATTTCTCCAACACAAACGTTTTACTTATTCTCCGTCGTCCGCTTTACTCTCTCCCTACTTCAAGCTCTCATGAACCGTGACACTTCAAGTACAATATGAGCACAAGTTAAAAAAAGAAGAAGAAGAAGAAAAGAAATGCTGACACACTGAAACCAAAGCGGCAGCCATCGCAGCAATGGAAAAGGTGGAGGCAGTGGAAAAGGGAAGGGAAGTAACTGTGTCAGGCTTGTGGAGAAGACCACGTGACAGAAGGCGGTGGACTGAGTGGAGAAGAAAGCACGACAAGCAGGCGGGCACAGCCAAGTACGTCATGCAGTTCTTGCCTGCCCTTGTGCTACTTTCTTCACCAGCACTGGCTCTACCGCTCCTGGCCCATCATTTCTTTTTCACCCTTGGTTTTCCTTCCCCCTGTTACCCCAGGACATTTTGGGAACAACAGCGAAACCTGCTCCCTCCGCTTCAAACATGTCAGAGGGAGAGCTGTGGTGGTGAGCCCCAGTCATGTCAACAATTGGCTTGCCTTCAAGCTCCTCCTCCAGGATCTCCTCCCCCTTCCACCCCATCCACCACCACCACCATCATCATCATGTAAGGATGTTATATTCAACCGATCACCTCACACTGGTGAAATTCATGCCTCCGTTTACCTGTAACCAAATCCTCTCTCTCACCCGAAAGGACAGCCTTATCCATAGCCCAAGCCTGCTAGCAGAAAAGCTGGCTGCTGCTAACCTAATACAGAAGCTGAAACAGACCATGAAGCCATAAACCAGAATGAGACAAGCAGCCAGGTGATAGGAACGGAAATAAAGGACAGAAGAAGGAAGAATGGGGGCTTAGTTAAATCAGTGAAACAAGCCCGCCAAATTCTCACACCAGCTTTTGCAAATCATTACTGCTGTCCCACTCACCTTGCTGAAAATGTCTAGCCACCTAACCACCCTCAAAGCCCAACATGAACTGGCCCAGCCGCTAAGCCTGGCCCATTTTCCGATTTCGAGCTGTCAGCCAGCTCCACAGTCTAACAATTCATATGCAATCCAGGCCCTACCCTTCCACTCCCCTTCACCAAAGAGACCGCCACAGCATTCAAATTCAAACTCTTACCTGCGTCACAGAAATGTCACACTGGGGATCTGCTGATTGGGCAAACCACCCACACGGCTGGCTGGCTGGATAAAAGGTTCACTGTTCAATGGCTGTCCATACACTCACATTATCTGTCGGCTGCACACGGTCTCTGGTCGCCCGACAGTAGACTAACCCTACACAGCTGTGTCCACACACACACACAGCCTGGCACCATCACCCAGCGCCATCAAAACTTTCAGTCTCAGACAGTCTTGCATGCAGCTGTTTTGTCTAGAAAGGGGCTGGGGGGAAGCAGTTTTCCAATATACGACCATAGATAATAGTGCTGCAAGGTTGTCGAGTAATGGCAGAGACTCTGTGCTATTTCACAGTGACTATAGTGCCAAGGAGCTGTCAAGGCGATTGCAGTCAGCCAAGATAATGTGGGTGTCTGGAGCAGCTTGAGAGACAGCAGGACCAAGGGATGGTACTTTTTGGACTGAAGGACCAAGAGAAACCGGGAGGTGGGGACTGAAAGACTGTTGAGGGGCCGAGGGTGGAGAGGGAGGGCTATATAACCTCACTGTCTGGCAGCAACAGGCTGCCCCCCTCCACCCTCCCCCTGTAGCGACTGTGTGCTGACTACACTGACGTCAGCAACAAAAATTGCTTGCCCGCCACAGGCACAGACAGTATTCTCCATCAGTGCCAACCACCACCATCACCACCACCTTGTATCGATCTCTCTGCCAAGCCAACGGCATTAGTTCTCAGTCCTGCCTCTCGTGACCCTTTGCCCTACTCCCCCCCTCCCTCCCTCCCTCTCCACAGCAGCCCCTCCCCCCTGCCCCCCACCACACATACCCTTCCTCACCAAGTCACGAATAAAAGGGGAAAGGCTCACAGCCACATTCAACGTAACTCAAACCCATAGGCAGATGAGAGATGAGAGGGAGTGAGAGAAAAAATTAAATCCTGCATTGTATACTCTGCAGACTGATTGGGCTTCCCGCTCGCCACTTTTGAACTGGAATTTGAAATTGTCCTAGTGTAAAGAGCTGGGCAAGAGTACAAGAGTGTGTGTGTGTGTGTGTGTGTGTGTGTGAGTGTGAGTGTGTGTGTGTGTGTGTGTGTGTGTGTGTGTGTGTGTGTGTGAGAGAGAGTTAGGAGTAGTTGGGAGGGGGGGGTAGAGGGGGGTGTAAGTGACTGTGACAGGAGACCGAGAAGTGAGGGGAGTGGGGGGGGGGGGGGGGGGGAGGTAGGGGGCACGTCGGTGGGGAAGGAGTAGGGAGGGTAGAAAGCAAGCTGTCATTGGTTGAGTGACACAACACAGAACACACAGTCAGCCTGGGCAGACAAGGCAGGCAGGCGGATAGCTAGAGACACATTTGAGGTCACTGGGGCGAGAGAGGGAGGAAGGAGAGGGTGGTAAAGGGAGAGAGGGTGGGGGGTAGGTGGGGGGTGGAAGGCGTCTTGCCCCACACCAGACGTGCTGAGAGAGGGCGGGAGGGGAGGTGGAGGGAGGGAGGGGGAGAGAGAGAGAGAGAGAGAGAGAGAGAGAGAGAGGTTGCCTGCACAGCCTGCGTTGAGCTGAGCGGTGGTGTGGGGTGTGTGTGTGTGCGCGTGTGTGTGTGTGCAGCTGGTGCTGTTGCCACAGTTTCACCTCCTTCCTGTCTGTCTGTGTCTGTGCGTCTGTCATCCAGCCATGCTGTGGCCCTCTTGTGTACGTCTGTGAGTACCTTCACTTGTCTCCACCCTCCTACTGACGACCTGTCTGTCTGCTCTGGGGGGCTAGCTAGCTAGCATACATGCCATGTGTCTTATCAGTCAGTGGCTCCACACACACACACACACACACACGATCTTTCTCCCAACAGCTAAACTGTCAACAGCTTCAGTCTGTCTGCCGCCAGTTTATATGCACAAAGGCTATTTATAGCTCTTGTGGACTCACAGTGGGCTGCGAAGAGTTGTGGGCATCTACTGTCACTGCTACTGTTTTGGCGTGTTTCCGTCTTGATCGATACATTTACTGAGTTAAATCTCGCGATGACTTTTATGCTCTTGTCTTCCTTCACGCAGTTAGGCTCTGGCAATTCTCTCACGAGTGGACTGCTGCAACCAATGAAGATGTGCATGTGCAGTTTTTGTGTGACGAAATTTTCTTCCTACACAGGTTGTGTGTTACCTTTCAGCAGATCCATTTCATTATTAATGACAACAGAGAGAGAGAGAGAGAGAGAGAGGGGGGGGGGGGGGGGACAGGAAGGAGAGAGGGAGGGGGGTTGGAGGATTATGCAGGAGGGGAGGTGGGCAAGTTTCAAACCATATAATCTGAATTTAAAAAAAAAAAATCCCTCACTGCTGGTATCATTTCCCAATTAATGTCAACTAAACAAAGTTTTACCTGGATAATCTAGACCAGCAGGGGAAAATAACAAAGACGTCACACTCACCCACCTCTAGCAGTGAATAAAAAGGGTACTCCACCGACAACACTAGGCACACATCCTACAACGGCATCACAAAATCTGTGTGTTCACTTCCAATCACCCAGCTGACTTCAGAAAGTTGGGAACTCCATCTCCAAGTGTTTTTCATCTCTCTCACATACACACATGTGCACAATTCCCCCCCCCCCCCCCCCCCCCCCACACTCCAGCATCAACAGTGAACACAGCATTGGGAGCATTCAGCTCATGGTTGACTGCTCACGGAGGATAGCCGAAACTTTTTCCTTCTTTGCCATCAAGATTTTTTTTTTTTTTTTTTAAACAGCTCTTAAAGTTTGGTTTCACACCGTTGCTGCTGTCACTGACCAGTAGTAAAGAACACAGGCACACACACAGCGTACAAGTTTCAGACATTCTCTGTTGTTGATGATCACCCAAACACCAAGAAACAAAAAAAAAAAGTGTAGGTCTCTCCCACAAAAATCACAAGTCATCACTTTGGCTCCTTTCCAGCTTCCTCTGGGGTCCTCTGCCTCCACACAAACTTGTTTTGAACATTTCCCCTCCCTTTTTTTCTCTCTCTCTCTCTCTGTCTCTCTGGCCTTGCAATTAGTTGTTGGGCAGAGTCGACACACTCCATGTAACTGCCTTGCAAAGTCCCCCCCCACACACACACACTGGATGTTCGTGCAAACCACCACTACAAGCGGAAGGGGGGGGGGGGGGGGGGGGGGGGGGGGGGGGGGAGAGAAACACGGCAACAAGTTGAGAAGCACCATCAGCAAGCAGACAAGCGACCCCAACAACTGCTGGCACAAGTAGCGGCATCGTGGCTGGGGCAACAGAGGGAGAAAAAAAAAAAATGCAGCGTGTTGTGTAGTGTGTGTGCGTGTGTGTGCCGGCTTCTTTCTCTCAGCTGTGCTGGCTGGCACAAAACACGACACGCACACACGGGGCAACAGCCGCTGTCCAGCCAGCCCCAGACGGCCTGTGCTGGCCTTGAAGACGTAAGAAAGGGCAACGGGCAGGATCCAGCAACCTTGCCTACCGGGACTGACCAATGCGGTCCGTGTCGAGGACGAAGGCTACAGACGCCGGCATTACAACAGGCTTTCCACAGCGGCCATTGCAGCCGCCCGCTACCATGAACCAGGCAGTGAGAAAAAAAAAAAAAAAAAAACCTCCGCCGGTTTTAGCGCGCGCGGTAAATGCCCAGCGTTACACAACCACCCGCCATTCTTGTCACTTGCCAAGCCAGAGAGACAGACACGCACTCACAAGCAGAGAGAGAGAGAGAGAGCGAGAGAGAGAGAGACACCGCGAGTCAAGCTGAGCCAAGCAAGGCAAGCACGGCCAAGGTCATCGACCTCTTTGTGACCCGACCTGGCCTGACCCGCCCCGCGTGCCTGCCGTCAGCCAATGAAAGGCCGGCACTCACGCGCCGTCTCGTTCCCGTCTCGCTGGCTCGTCACACGACGGGGTTTCTGTTGGGCTCGCAAACAAGCCAGTGGTGAAGTGGTTACGGCACACGCCCCCCGGCCCCCGCCACTGCCGCTGCTGATGCAATGCGTTTCTGGTCTTCGCCTCTCGCTCCCAAGGAGCCAACGTGTAATTTAGTGTCATACAATACAAAAATTGACACAGCACGAGCTTTTCTCTCCCTCATCCACATGAAGGAACTGCGAGCGGTGGTGATGCAATCTAGTCTATCATAATAAACCCGGTGATCAGTTCTGCGATCGATCTGTGCCTAATTAGAGGACGATTCCCCCCCCCCCCCCCCCCCCCCCCCCCCCCCCTTTTTTCCTATTAATTCCAAGATCGCGGCAACACACGGCGCTGTTATGATCGTTGTAAAGGCAAAGAATGTTGTAACACAGCTCTTTCTAAAGAAGGGAGAGAGCGAGACCCACTGTGTGTGTGTGTGTGTGTGTGTGTGTGTGTGTGTGTGTGTTCCTGCTTTCACCTTTCTCCCTTTGTTCTCCTCTCAAACAGCGCGGATACTCGCATGCGTTTCTGTGTGTGTGTGTGTGTGTGTGTGTGTGTGTGTGTGTGTGTGTGTGCGCGCGCGCGCGTGCGCGCTCTATGTCTGCATGCATCAGTACAAGACATACAAGATTGTTGTGTTATCCACAACATTTATGATTCCTTCTTTAAAAACCATGTTTCGTTCTCATCCGCTTCCATTCCCTCTCTCTGACGGCGCGGACATGCGCGCTCGCGTATATCTTTAAACATGGTAACCCACTTTGCCATCAGAAATTTATGTACATACCATTTGCGCCTAGCACCGCATAGATAAGCCTCTCAAAATTCGTGCTTACTTCCAACTTAAAAAAAAAAAGGAAAAGAAAAGAAAGAAGAAACATGCGATCAGAATGTACGAGTCTATCAAAGACACAGAGAAGGGTAATCATGCAAAGTTCTATCACAGTATGGTAAGTTTTGAACTGAAACACGTGCGCTTTTGTTTGTGACCACACACACACACAC